>CM025648.2:5680234-5754464 GCA_014621495.2 Entosphenus tridentatus | reverse complement strand
CATTTCCCATAAATATGCTAAATTCCTCTTGATGTGCAAATTCTTTTATCAAGGCGCTCTTCGCCCCTCCATCCCAGCTTAAATAGTCGCTCCAAGCCTGGGGTGTGTTATTCAGACTCTGTCTTCTCGACAGACCTGTTCTCCACCTGAGGGCGGCTGCTTGCGTTGTGGCCGAAACGTCGTGAGAATTATTTTATTATGTTTCATTTTTATTATTTTATTATTTCCATTCTACGTGACTTTACCGAAAGAACCAAGAAGATGAATCCCTGCAGTCACGAAAGCTTTAAATCGAAATTTAGTTTTACCTCGTTATTCACGAACTTGCTCGCCGCGATTTTGTCTATCGGCGAATCGCGTCTGGAAGTCGACACGATTGAATCGAGAGACAGAAAGTTGGAGCGAGCGATGAGATCAAGCGACGAGAGAGAATGTGATGAGAGGAGGTGATGAGATGAAGAGATGAGATGAGAGATCACCTCTCAAAGCTTTAGACGCATCTGCAGACTTGGCGCGTACGATATTCGCCGGCCGATGCGATCATCCGCGAAATTTGCTATTCGCGAGCACCTCCGGAACGCTTCCCTCACGAATAAGGTGGGGATCCTGTACGGGGTGGACCACGGCAGATCGGCGAAAGAGTCGAAGTGCCGAGTGTGGAAGAGACGGCAGTGGCGAGAATGAAGGAGAGGAGACAGACGGGGGGGGGGGGGGGGGCGGGGCAGGGGGTGCTTTAGCCCAGCAGTGGAAAGTTACCGGCTGACAATGACAATAAATCGACATGCTATGTATGTATGTTGAACTTCATCCGCACCGTACGTAGCCAAACGCGCCAATCGGAGATGCGGGGGAAGGTCAATAAAACTAAACACAAAGGAGTTAATGTCAACAGGGAGAGATGTCTTAACGTTCTGACTGAAAGCTTTCGTGACTGCAGGAAATCATATTCTTTGGGTCTTTCGGTAAAATCACGCAAGGCAGTTCTAAAGAGATGCGTTTTCAATCTAGATTTGAAAGTGCGTGAGCTCCAGTGGCTTCCTCATATCGGAAGGAGGAGCATTCCAGACGGCCTGCAGAAGCGCATGTGAATGCGCGCGATGCAGCGACCGTCGATGGTTAGCTAAAAGCCGCTGCTGCGACAATGTTCGTAGTTCGCGTGATGGTGGTTTATGCTCCTTGACGACATCAGCAGCGTATTGTGGTTCATTTGTGCATTTCAATACACTCAACAGAACTGTGAACTTATAATTCATGACCATTATCAGCCCTGATAAATCCACTGCCGGTTGAAGGCCTCTCTCCAAGCCACTGCCACCTCCTCAAGCTCCTGCGATTTAACAAACCATCTCGCACCCGTACAGGAACTGGTTTCATCGATGTAATCTACCCTAGTGGACACCCTCTTGAGAGGCATTCCATTCCTTGGTTTTCCACGATGATTATTATCATCGTGACTATATTAAAATAACAACATGTCTAGCGCTCATTCTAAAATCTCACGCCTCTCACTTATCTAAGGCTTGATGTTGCTGAAAATGAGTGGAATAATACGGAATTGGCTGGAGGATACTGGACGTTTAATCGAGGAAAGGGAAATCAATCAATGCCCTGCAAAATGATAAAGTGTTATTCATTAGTGGAAATGCCATCACAGTTGAAGAGAAATGAAGGTTGGTGGGATATTACAGCCAATTTAACAAATGGGAAATGTTTTCCTGTAGAATATTGGTTAATTTAATCTCAGTAAAAAGACGGCTAACTACATTTTTTTACGGTTCCCTTCCGAGTCATCGCCATCAGCCACGTTCAATCCACTGCTCAAGAAGCCTCCATAAGTCGCCGCCACCGCTCATGAGCTTGCGACTTAACAACCCACCAAACACCTGCACATGAGCTGATGTCGTGGCTCCATCCCGTCAGTGGACGTCCTCTCTGACGCGTTCCGTTCCATGGCATCTGCTCCATTGCTATGGTTGACCATCGGCCATCATCCCTGTCAGTGACGTGTCATGCCAAATTTCATTTGTCTTTTTTTATTCAACAAGAGCCAGGTACAGAGCGCCGTTGGGGGGGGGGGGGCACTGATATTCCAGGTATTCACGGGGCAGAAGATTGGGGAAAATGCGGGGTCTCTTCCCCTGCTAACGTAGGGACAATGATCGAGAGCATGGCATGTTTATGGGAGCCACTTGTCTTAACAGTTTGAATGATGCAATTAACTGCACACGTTCTCGAATCCGTATATCGCTCTCGTTCCGTATTTCAATGCAATTCCAAGCATGTTTCTCTCCCTTCGTTGCACCGTATTATAAATAATTTACAACTCAACCTTGAGTGGAACAAAGCCTGAACAAGACTCTGCACTGGAACATGAAACCAATCATAGACGAGCTGTAACAGCAATGCCACAACGCCACTGCACCCGCATGCAGCCCGGAGTCTCGAGTCCAGTCACTTCTTCATGAATCTTAAATTAACATCCTCGGCAGAGCTAAACTTTCACATAGACAATGCCTCTGAAGGCAACGCGTTGTGATAGGCAGCAGACCACCTTTAGGAGCCGCGGCTGGCAGCTGGTTCCGCGGAGCTGCGTGTTGCCTTGCTAATGCGTGTTGAGACACACCACCCACCACTCCACGGGCAGAACTGGGGGCAGCTTTCTCAAGTGATCACTGGTGGCGTTGGACCCGTGGAGGCAGACATGTCCTGAATGGTCTGATAAGAGACGCATTTCAATCACGTCCCGTGCACATTTGCTTATCGGGTTGAAACAAATTTGCTCGAACAGTTATCCGTTAACTTGCGAACTGCACAATGAACAAGATTGACTAGAACAACACATTTTCACGAATATCCGTGTACAAAAATGGCAATAAAAATACAGGTCATTGAAAAACGGGCGGCATTTACATTTCTGGTAGATGTTGAAATGGTTGTATGACGTCGGGTGGCTGTTGTTACACATTGAGAATATGTGATATCACACGTATGTGCTGCAATAAAAAAAAAGACATGCCAGTTGGCACCGTGGCAAAGTGTCCAATTCACCATCAGAATATTGCCGAGGGTCAACTCCAGGGCAGTTTCTATGCAGATAAGCTGAGAGCAGTGGCTTTTTTATTGGCCAGGTGTGGATTGGGGCACCCATGAGGCTCCTTTTTGCTGCATGCATCTCATTGTGGCGGTCAGACCAGGTACTTCATATGTCTTCAGTATCTTAATGGGACAACGACCAAACTCATCTGAGCTGCAGAGTACAACCTGCAGGTAAGCAGATGGCTGTAGAGGACCAGGGGCAGTGAGTGTGTATAGAAATATATACGATAGTGGCGCGCATGCCACCTTAATTGATTAAAATTCATACGGCAATGTCCGTGTAATTTTTGTGCATGAAATATGAAAAAAAATCTAGCGAATTATTTACACTGAGGAATGATTGTCTATTGGAATATTAAGTTAGCATTGGCGTTCACAAACGTATATAAATTTATGTAATTAATACTTGAATGGAAATATTAATAAGGGTTGTGATGGCCTCATTAATTTAAGATGAGCGTTCTTTAATGGCGCACGAAGAGCGCCCATTTAGCTTCACAGACCACAGTGGCACATGCTGTTGGCAAGCACAATACGAAGGCATCTCTGGCACACCAGGGAGGAGAGGAAGGCCAGCACAATGCTCAGCTGCTTTTATTTCTGGTGCTGATTGTTGCACAATGCAACGTCATTACACTTAAGGCTGAGTTGACCTCGCCAGAGGACATTCAGTGCATGTTCATAAACCAATTGGCAGTGATCTGCATGGCTGGGAATCGAACCACAGTCATTTGGAACGCAGCAGTGTGTACTAACCACTATTGCCGTTACTCCTCCGCATACAAATGCATGCACATTATCATGCGTGCAAAGACATACACATTACTATTTATTGCACTGTGTGTATGTGCTACTGGCATTATATTCTAGCGTATATAAGTATATTGAGGCGCTACATGTCGTGAGATGAAAAATCCAATCCCTCCATGTTAGAGAATGGCCCGCAGAAGCAGATATCACAGAGCCACCTGTGACATCTGTGAAAAGGAGCTTTGTATCTCATCGGATTCCTGCAGTATTAAATGCATTATTCAGATTGTGCATTATTCTAAAGTGACCTCTGGTTCATAAGGTAGGGGCCAGCATTTTCCCATCTGCTCTGCCACAGATTAATACAATTCGTTGTATGACATTCAAACAACCATTTACATTTCTCACAGTTGGAATTTAACCGAATTAAGTGCAGTACAAAATGTAACGTGATGTTTTCTTTTTCTTGCAATAATTGGTGACTGGGTAGAAACCATCAACTCATTACAATTTAAAATTAGTTTTAATCATGGGTGGCTGAATCCCAGAATAAATTCCAGGATCACATTTGTGCCAGCTCAGCAACTCTGACATCTGAGGGCACCCGGCCCACCTCACACACAATGCTTGCGAGGTGGCACCTTTCACCGTGACTACAAACAGCTGGGGGTGCTGATGCACATATGGAGCACCTACTGAGGTCAACAGCACACACTAGGGGGCGGGGTATGGTGAGGCACCGTTCCCGGCCACCTTTGCCCCAATGCACCAGTTACTTACTCATGTCTGGCTCATTTGGTCGAGGGAATGCTCAGGGCAGGTTAAGTTACCGACTGGCAATGATATTTTCCATGGCTGGGAACCTAACCCAAGGTTTCGAGGATTGTAGAGCCATGCTGATCTCTTCAAGGAGCATACACTATCACGTGAACTCCTGTGATCCTTACAGCAGCGGCATTTGGCTAGCCATCGAACAAAGACGGTCACTGCATCGCGCACTTTCAGATGCCCTTCTGCAGAAGTTTGGAACACTCTACCGTCCGATATTAGGAAGCCGCTGGAACGATGCGCTTTTCGACCTAGATTGAAATAGCATTTATTTACAACTACTTTTGGTGTCTCGCTTGTTGTCCTTCTACCACACCTCCGATTAGCTACATGCGGCGTGAAAGAAGTTCAACATACATACATCCTGAAATCCCACTGCCTACAAAGACAAATCCATTCAGGCTGCTCAAATCTGTAAATTATGGGAACAACCTATCATAACGGACAAATGCAGACTGTTGCAGCCACAACTAGGATGTAATATGGCCAGCACCCCAGCACAGCATGTACTGATTTACAGTAAGTCTAAGTAAACCAAGGTGATCTCAGACAAACATTTTACACGATGTGCCACTGATCTCACACGTGGCTGGGAAACAATCTTGGATTGCTGGGTTCTTAGCGCAGTGCATTAACTGCATCGTTGCTCTCCGCCCCCCCACACACACAGCTACAAATAATGCGGCAAACTTTGCCCATACAGATGCACAACACACACGCAAATTTGCATCCTCGATTGTTAGCACGTCGCTCATTTTACATTTCGTGGACTTTGTCGTATTACATTTTAATTTATCCAGTGAAGCCTCACTGAGTCTCAAGTCTAATTTTCAGAGTTTCACCTCACCGATTATTATTTTCTTCTTCTTCTTCAAATGGCGATCTAAATGAGATGCAATTGAAGTTTTCACTGCGTCGCTGATCTGATTATAATACAATACCGCTAATATAAAAGTAATGGCTTTGAAGGCGGCTGGTACATAATACTCATCCCCCCGCTCCCCAGTCACAAGATCTCGTGCAGCGCACAAGCCAATAACGCAGCTGGTCCCATTTCCATTCTTCTCCTGTCAAACATTGTGCTCTTCGATTGGAAAAAAATAATAATACAGGAACAGCTTTGGGAATCACGACTTGGCTCCATTAGTAGATTACAGACTAATGTCCACCGACGCCTGGGCTATGGCTTTCACATTCTCCGGGAGCCCATCGCGATAGCCAGGTGTTTCAAAATGAAAAAGTATATTAAGAGAGTCTGGCTCCGCGCATTATTAAATCAAGAGCTCTCTGTCCCCCCCCCTCCCCCATTCGACCTGTCATTTCAAATATAGAGTTTAGGGGTGAGTAGGCAGAGGTAAGACATACTTTTGGGCAATTAAAGTGGTTCACTTTAAAGATGCGTCCAGTCTTGCAGCAAGATTACAGATTCTGTCCGTATGATCACAATGTCAGATATCCCTGTGTTCGGTTGACAAATGATAATGAGTGCCAATTATATTTATAGATGTAATAGTTTAATACGTGCTAAAATGGGTAGGTAAACCAGGGAGCCTTGCAATTATTCGCTCACTCCACTGCTGGCGTGAAGGCCTCCACTGTTGCGAGTTCTCGAGAGAGACCCCTCCTCCTGAGGGTATTTTGACCGACTATTTCACACTGGTCAGACGTCTTGAAAGGAGCGAGAGTTACCCACACTTGACCCTACCGCACGCGACCTGCCATTCGACTAACTGTGGTGAACTCATATATACTCCATCCTCGTGGACAGCGGTGGAGGGATTCACGGAACTTGCACCCATCGCTTCAACTGCCAAGTCGGGATCACAAACAGGTGACCTGTGTATTGCATGCCCAGTGAACTAACCATTACACCATGGTAGATATATACGAGCTTAAATGATATATATGCGTTTAAATAGTCAACCAGGTGGTGCTGTAACACAACGCTCAGCTCAGATTTGGAAGATGATCAGTTGAGTCAATCAGTTCAGCCATGAGCGATGAAATGAATAGCACATTTTTGGGGGAGAGAGAAAAAAACGCCAACAGTATTCGCTCTGCGGAGAAGACTGGCTGCTACCATATGAATGCAGAATTTCCAGCAACGTCTCAGGGCCATCAAGTAGCGAGGCAATGCTCTCTTAGTTTATAAAAATGGTCCCTTTCTGATATGCAAGCTGTTACAGTAGCGATGTCATTCGTATGTTTAATTAGTGGCACATTACATAATGATTGCAGCTGTGATGCAGTGGCGTATCCTACTGAACTATAAACCAAGTAGTGACCTAATTTTGATTACCGGCCACAGATAACATCAGTGGCATGATGAATCGAAACCTGTCCGAGGCCTTCCCCGATCATTACCCTCCACTAACCAGCATGGTGAAGTATGGTCACACAGCAGTGGGTAGGCCTTCATCCAGCAGTGGATTGACAAATAGGTGTACATGTTTATCATTATGATCATTATGCAAGCTATTTACCGTGTTAGGTGATGTGCAGTCAGCAGGGAAGATCACTGAAGAGTAGAACGTACAATTAATGCAGAACGTAATCATATTAACAGATAATTAAATACATTAATGTACAAATTACTCAATTAAACATTCATGAGATCCCGGAAGAGGTCAATTGTATAATTTCATCAGATGCTTTACCATTGAACGTCCGTAATTTATTCAACGCAAATGTGCTAAGATGTAGGAAGTCTTTTAACTAAAATAGTTAATCACGTCTACATTCTACGTTCAATTACAGTGCAATGTATCTTTGATAACTTATGGAATAATCTGACCATTTGAGATATAAACGCCCGCGATGGGAGAGTGTGCTGTATGCATTTTAACTGCTGCATCAGGGAGAAATACGAGCACTGGGAGTTGATATGCCGCATAAAAATGGGCCCTCCAAGTTTAATAGCCAGAAGCAGAGTACAACGCCGGTGATGGTGTTGACCACCACTTTGTATGTAGCCGAGAATATAATGAAAATCCTTGCCTTTTTCAGTTGTTCAAGGAGTTCAATATTCTACGACTGTGTCAATAATGGATGAGAGCCAGTGGGGATGTTCTACTTTGGTGTTGCTTACAGCCATGGAAATGTCAGCACAGAGTTACGCTGCCTATAAAGGCTATGCCAGGCCACTGTCTACAGACACATGTGTGCACATCACATATACAGACGCTGCACTGTGTGTGAATGTCATCTGTACATTTATTGGAATTCCTTTTTGTCTTGCACTCACACCCAACAAATATATCATCCCCGGCCCTTCGCACCACACTTTTTGCCACAACAGGTAAAAGTCATCCGTCTATGTTTGGACGGCGCAACACACTGCCGTTACACCATGTCACCGTGTGCCTTGCAACATTATTATTATTATTATTAACCCGTTTTGAAACAATAATTAGCTTTGTCAGGGTCAAGGGCAGATGATAATTCTACGCAAGAAACATGAGTGGTTTAGATTAACTGTATGTTAAATTGTCAAGCAAAAACAAAAAAACATGTAAAAATAAAACAGGAATTGGTGAGTGCTCTTTTCTGTTGGTGGCCCCTCCAGCCAGCAGTGGAAATTCCATCTTCCTCTGACAAGGGCCAGTCTCCCCACCGGACAACCACTGTTGGCTTCCCACAATGTGGCGCTGTTTTTTTTTTTATGCAGACAGGCCCGGAGAGCAAACGAGCTAACTTTAATTGATAGGCACATATTTCTGCTTGATCGTTGCTTACCATAAGTGCACAGTAGCCTCCATAAACAAAATAGAGACGGAATCAGAGACAATGCCGCGATTGGATGTATGATCACAGCACTGCTGTATGAAGGGCTATCCAATTCACCATCATCTTGTAACAGAGACACAATGATCTCGCCTACAGCCTTGAACTTCACCCATAAGGCTGGCATGGAACATGAGGGGGTGGGTGGCCAACATCATGCCCGACTGCCTTTGTCTCTCCAGTGCTAATGTTCACACACTTCCTCGGTACTAATTTAAGGCTTTGTTGACATACGGGAGGCACGGGACCAGTAAGGATATTTAGCACCGATGTTGGCTGTGAGCATAAATCGAACTCGGGTCGCCGGGTTCGTAGCGCGTGCGCTAACCACTGCACTGCCGCTCGTCACTAAGTTGTAACAATCCACCTAGCGTCTGCACTGATTTCATCACGACATCTCCTCGATGGCCAGCAACCTTTCAACATGTTTTAGGTCCATGAAGGTACCATGCAGTTGCAGTGACTAATTCCTTTAAAAAAAATATATTCTAAACAATAAAGGTTTAATCTAGATTTTAAGATAGGTTAAGTTTAGAATTTGGTTCATCAGCCTCCACATGCTTTTAGTAGTGTTTGTGTGCTTATTGCTCGTGTTACCCGCTGTTAATGGGTTTGTTTATGATATATTTTTTGTCACTTTCAGAAGCGAGATTGCCACTTGGCTCGAGATGCTCTCAGGAAAAAAAATCTCCCCACGACCAAAAGTTAGAAACATTTTCAACGCGGTTTCACATTTTTCCAACCATGCTCTCCAGGTGGTCCATGATTTCAGAGCATTTTGGGGAGGTTTTTTTTGTTCAATGGAAGTGAAAATATTAACTATTTTTTGTTTACATTTCCAACAGGAATGTGTAAAGGTCAAAACTATTTTAGACAGTCATGTGCAAAGAAAAATAGCCATGCTTATTTCCAGCGGCATTTTATTATTTCGACCACAGCAAACGTGTTTTTTTAGAGTAAAAAAGCCGTAAGTAACAATTGAATTTCGATTAAATATATTCGCAACCCATTATTAATGTTTACTGTTCTCTGGAACAAAGAAGCTAGTTACGGTGTTTTGCCTCTCTATAAATTTCAAAAATTGGATTTCACCAGATATGCCCAACGTGATCATCTTCACAACGCATCTTTGCTGCTCATTGATTTTTCCTCTTCGTCTTATAAACACCTTTTTATTATTGTGGGAAAAAAATAAAGAAATACACCAGCCAAAGAAGATCAATACGTAAATCACTGACGATGCAACATCACAAGGTGTTTGTGTCGATGACAGCTATTTGGAACAACAACAAAAACAACAACATTGCAATATCTAAGAATTTTCACGGGTGTATCGATTGCAGGCAGAATTATATCTGTAAGTGTTGAAGGAGTATTGAACAAGCCGTAACGTGCAACCGATCTTTAAAAATATATATATATATACACCATTTGAGATAAGCCATTAGCTAAGGGTCCGGCTTTAAAAAAAAGAAATGGAGTGTGTGAAAGCTACGTGTCAAAACTTTGCAATCGCTTCTGTATGCCGGGAATGTCAATCTGGGCGATGAAACATTCCTGGAAGCTTCATACTTCTGTAATGCTCTATACCGCCTGTAGCATATGCCTTCCGTATTCGTATATTATCTCTATAAAAGAGTGTGCACAATTGTTGCGTTGTCATTCATTCCAACCTCTCATTCTCTGACCACATTGAGACAGCTCAACTCTGCAACACCTCATACCTTCACATGTGCAACATCCCCCATATCGGCAATTACCTGACCGCACGTGCCCTCCTCTGCTGCCTTCATCACAACCCCACTCGGACGTAGAAACTCCCTCCGCTACTTGCCTCCCCGAAGTGCATCATTTTTAAACCAACAGTGGAAGCGTGCACCTGTACATGAGACCACGTCGTTCCAAAATGGACTCCCTCCACTGACTCCCAATGGAGTCACGTCCAGTCTCCAAGATATTCCATGGCTATGGCACCCTGCCTACCATCCTCCCTCTCTCACCTTACTCGACTCCCCTGCTACTGCTAGATCCGACGATGTCTGCCGAGCTGCATTGACTTCAGGTCGCCGAACGAAACCATCATGAGGTGCTTGTCAGAAATGAACAACGATACCTCGTTGATCTCGTCAAGGAGCATAACCCATCACGTGAACTCCGGTCATCCTCGATGCGGCTTTTGGCTGGCCATCAAACGAAGACAGTCACTGCATCGTTCGCTTTTAGATGCGCTTCTGCGGTCATCTGGAATGCTCTTTCTTCCGATATTAGGACGATACTGGAGATATGCACTTTTAAATTTTGATTGTAAACGAATTTCTTTAGAACTGATTTTTTTTGTGTTTAGTTTGTTGTCCTTCACCCGCACATCCGATTAGCATGGTTAGCTGCGTATGGTGGGAAAGAAGTTAAACATAAACCATTTTAAACGATTCTAATTTATTTTATCAGATAAGGCCCACTGAGCTCTGTAGCTCTTTTTTTCAGAAGCGACCTGACCACAAATGATGGCTCAACCGAAGTGGCTCATCGCGTGGACATTTATAGCAGCCAAAAACTCTAAACGCGCATTGATTTTAAATGTAGAAGGAAAACCCAGAGGACCCGTAGAAAAATCCACATGACTACGGGGAGAACACGCAAACTCTAACTATACAAGCGTCAGGGTCGGGATCGAACCCACGGCCTCCTGCATACCAGGCGAGGTAGTGGCGCCCTTCTCGACATCAGCAACCTGTCAAAGTCCCCCCCCCGACCCCCCCCCCCCCCCGGATCAACCTTCGCTCAGCATTGTGGGGGTCGGTCATTTTCTACGGCTGCCCGGCCGTGGCTGGCACTCCCCCTTCCCTCAGCCGTCTGTGCTGTTGACTCCACGCCCATCGAGGCCCAAGACGTTCCTCTCCTCCGCCCGTCACTGCTACTCCATTTACTAGATCCTCGATGCTCACAGTCGTTTTTCACAGCGTCTTGGACGGTAGTCTCATTTGGACGCTATATAAATCCAATTTTAGCATGTTGTATGTTTTTAATATATTACCTAGACATATTTGTATTTATTTCAATGCAGAGCGTGCATTGGTCTTTTTCGTGCAAGACGTGGTGTTAACTTGACTGATTTTCTACTTGTTTAAAAGATGAGAGAAGGGACATACGATCCATGTTCTATTCTCTGCAAAAAGCATTCTTACTGATCACTTACAATGGAATCTGGGGCTACACAATACGCCCCAATCAGCAGATTAGGAATTCAAAACCTGACTTATGGTTGTCTCGCCCCATTATCTCTGCAAGGGGTGAATGCAATGAGCACCAAATTGTGGGAAGCCAACTCGACGTTGGTGAGCTTACAAATAAATTGGACCCGACCATCGTTAAAACTAAACCAAACTATTTAATTTAGCAGGTAAAGCCCACTGAGCCATTATCTCTTTTTCAGAAGTGACATGGCCACCAGTGCTAGCTCAACGAAGTGGCTTATCACGTGCATATTATCACAGCCAAATCGACTAAATGGATATTTCTAAATGCGGAGGGAATAAATGGGGGACCTGGAGAGAAATCTACGCGACCACAGGGAGAGACATGCAAACTCCAAATATTGCAGGCATCAGGCTCGGGATCGAACCCATGAATTCCTGCAGAGTAGGCGAGGGAGGCAACATCTCACCACCGTGGCAACGAGTGGTCCTGTGGTCATTTTCAGCTTTGTACGACCAACTGACGTGAGAGCCGACACTACCCAGCGTGGTGAAGTATGGTCAAACAGCACTCCGTGACTGACATGGCATGTGGAGGTCTTCATTGAGCAGTGCATTGTCAACGGTTGTCAATTTTAATCGTACGTGAAGCGAGCAGGTACAACCAAAGAAACGTACAATAATTAAACATAAAATAGTCAGACTCTAACAAAATCGGATAGTATACGGAAGGCCATTATAGACAGTCACACAAAGTGTTGACTCATGATCAAACTATTAGCAGGACATTACAAATTACGGTTTTTTTTGGGTGCGTTAAGGAGAGCAAGGGAACAAGACAACATGGCTAATTTATCTGGCATGCTGCCATGCACACGTGAGTGAAGACAAATGCACAAACTTCACCTTAATCAAATGTCTGGGAAATCGAAGATAGAAAACACTTTAAAAAATTCCGTACATACACATGTGTACGCGGATTTTGCCATGGTGCAATGGTTGACGCACTCGACTTGCAATGCACTATCTCCCAGTTAGAGAATGGAGACCTTTTAAGATTATCACCGCCTCCGTCCGACCAGCTGGATAAAAATGGGCCCGCCGCAGTTCGATGCTTGGCAGGTCACGTGTGGTGGAGTCAAGTGCGGGTACTTTCACTGCATCCAAGACCGCTTGGCCAGCGTGAAAGAGTAGGCCAAATACTTCCCCCCTCCCCCAACCAGTGAGGCGTTCTAGAGCTCCATCTCATCGAGGTATTTCCACTAGCAGAGCAGTGGGGCGAGCAAGTCATTGCAACAGTTGCACCTTTTCCTCTTACCTTGCCTTTGTTTAGTAATAAGCGGTGGGCTTCCCACTGTTACGAGGGTTCATGTCCTGCCGGCTCGCGGTGTTCCATTCATTAAAGCAAACGCACATCCAGTTTACGGGAGACCAAGTCGTGGTGTGTACATTTCAACAAGCCACCCCACACGTTTACATTGAACCGAGATGTGCTTTGATGTGAATTAACTCGTGAGCAGACGTTACGCTGTTCAGTGGTATTCGCAAGGCAACAGCAGCACAAATGACACGCATGTGCTTTGGCAATTCTTCTCAAATTTTGAAATGTGATGCCCTTGAATTTTCATCAGCTTTGTTTTATACCGAGGCCTTTAATGAGACGTTACATGCAAAGCAAAGTGAGCTTTCATCTGGCTCTTACACACACCACTGACTTACACATACATGACGCTAATTGGATTGGACTGGTCAATATGAAAAATGTCAAATTAGATTTAAACTTGTATAGCAACCAATTTTTTTCGCGGAATTATAATTTGTTTTCTGCCATCCGTTTTATGAATGTATAAAAGTTTATTTTTTTTTATTTCAGTAGCCGGCATACTTTTAAAATGCACATTATTAAAAGTATTAATTTTTTGTTGATTGAAACACAACCTATACATGTATATAAAACACATTTGCAGGATATCGTGTTCTATACATGTCTAGACATTTCCCTTTGCTCTCTAGAATGTCCATACTTTCAATAGTTCTAATAATTAAACTATTATAATCACGTGGCATGTTTTCTAACATCAATATACATGTTGAAATAACAGCGTCTAAAAGATCACAACTGTGGCATTATGATTCGTTATGTCAGTCTGGATCCTAATGGGACCATTCAGGATTCATTTACTGTAGAAAATAATATATTGTTGAATTTATTTTCGTTATTATCAGTACGTTTCCTCTCATTAGATAGTTTAATGCCATCTTGCATTAAACTTGTTTGACCAAACTGAGTGTTGCGAAAATAATCCTCCTCACCCTCCTGTGTTTGCAAATGTTGCCCATTTATTTATCAAATAAGTTTGACTCTTGGAGGAAACCTACTTTCTGTACTACCTCCACCCCCCTGCTGCCATACTTTCCCCACATCACCCAAAAGCTAATGCCATTATCCATTCCATTCACAATGATTCGAATTGGAGAACGGGAATTTTGTATGACACATAAGAGGGGGGGAGGGGGGTCTATCCAATGCCTTCCAATAGAGGCTCTTCCATCAGCAGTGGAATTACCAAAGCCATTGCGGGGCTGCACCTTTACCTCACCACCACAGCCACAGCAGCCCCCTGTTGCTGGGCACGATGTCTCACTAACGGCATTACCCATTCCATTCACAGGCATTCTAATTTAAGAAGCGTAATGCCCATGAGCAGAGGTTACGATAACCGTCGACAGCCTGATAGAGCAAACATGCAATTTGCATGAAATCATCGTCACGTGTGTTTGTCTATATGCAATTGCAGTTTTACGATTGCATGGTAGCTGATAATACGGCAATATGGCAATTATCAATGTAACCGGCTTGCAAAAATGTGGGTGTTTTCATTTGTTCGTAAAAAAGAGCTTAAACTGTGCATCTTCACAACAACAAATTGTTACACGAAAGAATAGCATTGGTTCGTACATGAATTATTTAAACAAACTGTATTGTTTGCTTAAATAAGCAAGAGGGGAAACGATTGAGCTTAGAGTTGTAAATTCTACCTTCCCATGACAAGGGGTGGCAGTACCAATGTTAGATTGCCACGCAGAGTTGCTCATTGTAATGACCACGCTGGCATAACAGGCTGTGTACCAATCCATGGCCAGGAATTGAACTCACCTTCACCTCTGGTGCAACCCGGCTGGATTTCCAAACAACGTACGAGTGTTAGACCAACATTTAAACGATTCGGCACCAATCACCAAATATCATCATGCTCCTTAGATGTGTGTTTTTTATCTCAATAAGTTTTATTGTGCAGACGCGCTTTCCAAGGGTTAAAAATGCGTGCCAAAAATCGGTTGCAAGGTGTGGTGGGGAATGTGTTTGTTGTTGTCATAGTGCCGGGTGTGGGGGGCGAGGGCAAACATTCTGGTGTCAAAAAAATGTTTGTGCCATCATGGCCACGTGGTGGTGCACTCAATCTCCAGTGCAATGAATGCAATTATACAAGGAGTAAGTCGGAGGGACAGACGAACGGAATTAATGATTGTTGAGAGTAAGTAAAGGAATGTGGGCCACCGATGATGCCGACGTTAAAGCAAAAATAAATCAAGTGGATGTGGTTAGGACACGTCGTGAGCATAACCGATGAGAGGTGAGAGGCAAAACTCCGGAATGGAAACCTTGGGAGAGGGGAAATAAAGTGCAGGAAGTTAGTGGGATGTCAGAGTTGAGACAATCACAGCGTTCGGAGGCTGCTACTGGACAGGAATAAATTAAGGAAAAAGTTTAAGAAAATGGGGGAAAGCGTGAGCAAGAAAGAGAGAGTGCATTTTTGACACATTATTTTTGAAACATGTGCAAATTATGGTTGTCGCGGGCCTGAAAGGCCAGTTTAGTTTCCTTGCTGT
Source organism: Entosphenus tridentatus (assembly GCA_014621495.2). Lineage (NCBI taxonomy): Eukaryota > Metazoa > Chordata > Hyperoartia > Petromyzontiformes > Petromyzontidae > Entosphenus > Entosphenus tridentatus. The sequence goes on along the minus strand of CM025648.2, from coordinate 5,738,922 downwards.
GCAACCACTCGCCCAGATGTGGAACAACGCGATTGCATGCGGTGAAGTAGGGACGATTTTGAGAGTGGTTTGGTTTCAGCAATCAGCATGGATGGAGACATTGCAGCACTGCGCTCTGTTGCATACTGATCCTGCATTGCAATGTGTTGTCAGTCAATGGCACTGGAGGGTTGGATTTGCAGCAAATGTCACTATTAGATGACAGGTGTTTGATTTGTCCCCCCGAGGCTCGTGCAAACTTGAAAGAGGAAAAATAATAATATATAAATAAGGATGTAAGCAAATAAACAAATTATGGCAACCGCATAAAATAATTACGATACTGCTGATGACAACGTTTCTATAAAACATTTCTCTCGTTATCATTTATTCTGCAATACCCTGTGGTGGCAATAACTTAATTGTGGTAGTATTGCTTCCCCCACCCCACCACCCGCCAAAGATACGCAATGCCCCCTCCAGACATAATTACAGACATCAGAGACATTGATGCGCTGCCCCTGTTTGGCGCATTTTGTACGAAATCAAACCGTCGAACGCAGAACTAATGTGGGATGAAGTTGTCGTTATTACTCCGGAGGAGGAGGAGAGGAATAAAAAAAGAACACGCAAACGCAAATTAATCACCTGTGTCTCGACAAAACGAATCGTCAATACGTCAACACAAGTGACCGTTTACTACCACAGGTGTGCGGCTTAGCAAGCGATAGAGTTTTTTTTATACGTGGAGTGGGGGAGAAAAACTAAAACTACCGGCTGGGGCTCGCTTATCAATGTACGTGTTCATAGGTCTGCTGTGAATACTAAAGCTATGGATGCTAACGGCGGTCGATGAAATTGGGTGCCTTCTGCCAGTCTCCACTAAGTGAGACCTGCGTTGGTGAACGGTGTTTTTTCTGCAATATTTTGCTGTCTTTTCTTGTATTTTCTGTTTGCACTCAGTCACATATTAACTTTAAGATTTTTTTAATTCATGTTTTTGTTTTTTGTTTGTTGCGGTTGCACCCGATTCAAGAGCCGAATGGCTCACAGGGCTATTCCTAATAAATGAACTTGCTATAGACCACGTGTCGGTGTATTCTTCCATGCTGGCCAACGGGAGGAAGTGCCCACACCTTACCTCACCACGTGCAACTAACTGGCCATACACTGACTGCGGTGCACCCGTTTATACTGCTGGGTGTGCCTGAGGGAGAGGTTGTTTCAGGTGTGAGCCGCGTTGTTTCGAGGGCCGCGCCAGACGATCGAATCCACAATCTCTGGATTGAAAATCAACTGTGCTCATGCACTACACACCATGGCAACATCCCGAAGCTAAGGGCGAAGTGTGTTTATACTCCGTATACGTAATATAACCACTTTTGTACCTGCTTTGTGAGAAATATAGTGGCGATCATGTGGAGAGACTGATTCCCTGCCATATCAATGTGGAATTCCCAGACCTGTCTCAAGGTGGCCGTGTAGGAGGAGCATCACCTAATGCTCGCTTGACCAAAAAGACACACTTTTAAAATTCTACGTAGAAATTATTATATAGATTTTAACAAAACGGTATTAATGTCGTTAACCTTTTTTATGTAGCTAAGGCGCACAATATTCCCTTTCAGATTATGAATTGAACAAAAACTGATAAAGCATTAAAATGCGTCTTCCATATTACACCATATTCTTGAAATTGTAAATTAGCGAAATATTTTTTGAGGTGGATTTATCTTACCTTCTTTACTTATGGTAGATTAATCCTTGAAGACCATTACTCTATGTTTCGAATTATAGTTTGGACACCCCATTGAATGTATTTCTGAAATGTGCTCGACCCAAAAAAAATGCTAATTTGAAATATTGCATTTAATTTGCATTTGTAAATGGTGCATGCTTTGTGCCTGAGTGATATTTTTCTGCTTTAGCGCCGGCTTGGTTAGGTTTGAGCACCTCCCACCCCCGCCCCCCCCCCATCTTAATGAACTGTATATGTAAATAAATGCAAAGCGGTTGAGATCAATGCAAATTGGTTGTGTTCAAACACAGGAGGGCAGTAACAATTCCACACATTGCCAAATCCAGAGGATATTATCATCATTCACAGTTAGACAACAGATGTGCATTAAATCACAATAGGTATGAGCAAGCCGATGCTAAACAAAACAAGTATTTAAACATAAATAATTTGAGGTGTCTCTGAAGGGAAGAACAGCTGATAAGGTGCCACACGTGAAGGTTGTGAGAATTGACCTGTAGACACGGTGGCCAGCAACAGCTGCTGTGATGGTAATCGCTTCCGACAGGATGAGCCGCCCTTGTGCCAGAAGGAATGATGCCAGTTGTGAAATTATCCGCCAGGAAATTAATTGGACCAGTATATTAAACGTAAAAGCATGAGACATGGAATTAGGGATGCATGGGATTTTAAAAACTTTCTGAAATTGACCATCAATCTCCGTATTTAATGCCAACATCAAGCCAAATCCTTGAGGAAAGTGTAAGAGGCCCTCTCAAGGACAGTGACATGTTCGTATAAAAGAAAAAATGACCATAGAGCAAATTTGCTAAACAGATATTTGACAATAAATAAAACTGATTTATGTAAACCCAACATCCAGATGGAGCAGTGCAAGATCACAGGGCTCACAATTTGGAAGGGTGCGAGCTCAAATCCTGGGCCAAGGTCAACTTAGCTCATCATCCAACATATTTGGGGTTTGTAAAAAATAAGTAACACCTTGTTAAAGGTCACCAGCTGTTGCCCTGCATATTGAATGGGCCCAACAACAAGACTGTGGAGTCCTTCCAATTCGCCACTGGCCTAGTGCTTGCCAATGTCAATGAAGTCTGCCTCATTGCTCATTTGAGCATGGAGACACTTTTTTGTTAACGCGTACATTTGCTATCCCCCTTCCCCCAAATTCTAGCTTCATTGTGCTACTGGCATTGTACGTCATGAGATTAAGAATCCATTCGGATCAATTTCAGAGAACGGATGGCAGTTGTGGATAGTTTCCATTTGCAAGTTGGTTGCCGATGTAGTAATCACCATCAAACGTAGACTCTGCACCTCTGACAGGTAGAAACTTGTGTTGTGCTGATTATACATTTAAATTTACACCCTATTAAATATAATGTTAGTAATGTGTTTATGCATATAATGTTCGTACCATGCAAGTATATTTGCAAATGCGTCATTAGAACTATTATCACTGCTAGATAATAGTACTAATCGCCACAAACATTGCATCATCGATGCCATGAGTCAAATTTATGCTACACACGGTGGTGAGATGTTGTCCACGGTGGAGAGACGTTATCTTCCTCGCCTCGTATGCAGGAGGTTGGGGGTTCGATCCTGACCCTTACGCCTGCAGTATATTTGGAGGTTGCATGTTATTCCCGTGGTCGTGTGGATTTTTTCTCAAGGTCCTCGTGTGCCCCCCCCCCCCACATTTATAAAGTTGCAGATAGAGTATTTAGGTTATTTTATTGCCATAAATGTGCAAATTTATAAGCCACTTTGTTGAGCTATCATTTGTGGCTAGGTCGCTTTTGAAAAATGAGTGAATATCTCAGTGGGCCTTGTCTGCTAGGATGGGGATGGTTTAGTTTCATATTTATGTTTGGTGATTTGTTTACCTTTCTTGTACTTTGCACTCATATCATGGCTTTATGATGTAACGTTCTTACTCGTCCCGACTGGACATCTATGAAAAAGAGCTTTATAGCTCATCGGATTCTTTGAGTTTGAATAAATATTCAGATTTTGATAATAACGTTTGCATTTCATATATTCGTTTTTAAATGCCCTGCTAGGAGAAAAATGCTCAAAACACGTGAATATAATTTGGTTGAGCGAATACTTTGCGACCGATATTTATACATTCCTTAGAAGCGATATTATCACACTCCAAGAACAAAATCAAATAGAATAGTATAAATTTTTCCAAAAAGTTTTAAGAATAATTTTCATCACCCAAGTCTGATCAAGGCATTAATGTAATTATTTATGACATTATTTTGGTAAATTCGTGATTAAGTATGGGCATATGGCCATACGGTAAATAGGGGGCACTGGGAGTTGAGACAAACAGATTCGTTAGGGCTTGGTTACAGGGGATTTGGGGACACTGTAATTGAATGTCCCATTGACAAAATAATCCTCTGTAAAACAATGCAATTAAACATCTTCATATTAGGCACGGTAATGCAATTACTAAGTAGTAATTAATCATGTTATGGACGAAAAAAATCTACTCACAGCGGAATAAATGCCTACATATGAGCAAAATTTTGAAGTCACGATATTTTATAAACACGTTATCGAAATTAAAGCTCGTGAGTTCAAATATCCACTCATAATAAGCCCAACATCCCTGTATGTATTATAAAGTGAGTTCCACTTTCAGTGCAGTCAGTTGTTGTTCTACAGAAATAATGAACTCCACAATGGGAATGGGACATTTTTCACGACTGGCTCAGGAATACCAATGAATATGATTGTCAGCCCAGTGTCCATATGAGCAAGGACCAGTGTTCTTTCATCAAAGCATGAATTTGACAATAAGAGCAAGAGAAGTTAAACGGATATTAGGATATAAAATGCAATCAAGTAATGTCCATGGTCCACATGCCATCGAAGTTGTACTTCATAGGACTCGGGCAATGGAATTTCAAATTGCGCCATGTACCAATGCTACATCTACCACTGTTATTTTAAAACAGTGACTGTTAATAGTGAGCACACTTAGTTTATCAAACAGATGCCTAATAATAAAAGTCACCTTTAATATACCTACAGTGATTACAAGTCATTAAATAAGTTTATCTTTGAGACTCTAGAGTATGTTGTGCACACAAACCACATTCACGTTGTGTCATTCCAAGTAATGGGCTCGGAAAGGAAAAAAAAAGTTCAGCTAAATTATTCCCGCTTATCCAATTAACAGCGGCAATTTATCCATCAATTCCAACGTAATTTACTCGGATTACAATGAAATTAGCAGAGGACTAACAGATGATCGAGAAAGATTGTTACTATGGAGATGTCATTCCGCACAGATTATCTGGGGCTGATGGGATGTGTAGGGCACGATATGAATTAAAACCGCAATCTGCTTCTGGATTTCCCCTTGGGTGCAGGCTGCCCACGGCCTTTAATAACCAACACTGCCGTGATTTCTACAGCCTCGTTTTTTGCCAAATACTCTAAAACCTGGCAGCAAGAGATGACATTGGGAATGAAAAACAGATTTTTTTTTTTAAATGCTTGCAATTTTTATTTTAAATGTTGTTAAATCGTCATTGAAGGGCCTTAGAAAATGTTGCACAAATCGTAACCTAATGAATTTCATCAAGAAAATATATCTGGCTAATTCGAATAAATATAAATTATTGCTTAAATTATTATACAATGCCGAGTGACTCATGCCTGTCATATGCATGTCAAGTTCCTGATGTGCACTTTGATTTCACTAGTTTAAGATATGAAACACAAAACATATGCACATTTTTAACTCTAGACACACTGGCATACCATTCTGGGAATACTGATAGCAGCCTCAGGTACGGTTATATTACATGGAGGCAGTACTGATGTTTGTCAAGCACACAACTCACAATTGGAAGATTACGGTCCATCCTATGTGTGCAAATTCCACATTAACATGGTGGAGGGACCAATATCACCATAGGATGATGAATATTGCCTTCGCACAATGTGGTATTCAATGTATTGATTGCAGAGGGATGATGGGCTGAGTTGACCCCAAACCTGGATTTCAACTCAATATCTTTCCATGGCAATTTGAGCACTCTGCGGACAGACATCGCATGCGCACAAACACACAAACACTCATCCACTTGGCAGAAAGAAAATAAACTTCCTTTGCACTCTCCTTAGAGAGAGAAAGTGCAAAGGCCTTCATTCAATCACAGAACCAACTGGCACAATAAACTACCGTTCGACAGCAGCAGAATGAAAGCGGCGTCTTGTTCTCAAGATTACTGTGGCTCTCGTAAACTATTCAGAAAGAAAGCGACGCATAACCTGGCAGCTTCTGTTATTGGATTTTAATATTTAATAGACCACTATAAAATTAGGTGTTGCGTTTGTGTCTTTGTTCTTTGTTTCCGTGTGTGCGCGTGTGCACCTTAACGTACTTGACATGGGAAACGACATTACAAACCAGTGCACACAATACATCTAATCTGAGTAATTTTGTTACAAAACCATGCCAAGACTACATGGGAAGTGGCTCATTAAGCAAGTACACTATTGTAGTTTTGTCTATGCGTGCACGTGCTTGACATTTTTTTTGTTATCATAGAATTTTGGCAATTATATCTCATTTAAAACACATAAGAGCCAAATAGCATGCAATGTCTTGAAAATATCTTGAAAGTTACACGTCTGCGTAAGATTTTACGCAAATCTTAATACGAATGTTGGAGTTCAAATCCCGATCTGGAGTTCACCCAGCATATCATCCGAAGGGGCTGGTTAAAATAGTTACCACTTTATGCTATGAAGTGCTTGGTCCCCACCACCGTAACGTGGAAATTCCACCAGTGGCTGGGGGTGACACAAGTGAATTAGCACCAACCCACCGTGTGTGTGTGTGGGTGTATGAGCATGGTGGCAAATTCACTATGAATTGTTAATCACTTTAGTTGCAGGCAACTTTTGAAATAAACTTCAATACACAAAGACCTCCCTTTTATCTACAAAAAGTCCGTGAGGTCTGCTGTTCATTAAGCTCCACAGCAATTATTTGAAGAAAAAAAATGAGAGGGTGGTTCCAACATGCTTGAGCGTGACAAATTAATACGTGAAATTGTTTCGCACTTACCCATCTGTGAGCAAGTCACCGACCAGATTTATAATTAGCTGTTACGCTTGAATAAGTGGTCAGTTTTAGCAATTATTTTTTAAGCAACATAATATACATGCCTCTATTGTTTTATAAATATAACACCTATTTTTGTGTTTATATCTGTATGTATTACCTATTTGGGGACGTTCCCATGCTGTAATGGTTATCGCACTGAACTTACAATAAAGTGGTCGCCTGTAACAACAGGCGAGTTTCTACAATCCTTCTCCTCACCTCCACACGCACGGTCAATTCATAAAACACATTCCTGTGGAGGGAGTTGGTAGGAACGTTGGGTTGCTCGGTCAATGGCCAGGGTCAACGGCGGCGTGGTGTATTCCGCACCCAGCCACACTCCTCCCACCCCCCACCCAGCCCCACCCTCCCCACTCAGCCCCTCCCCACCCTCCCCTCCCCACCCAGCCCCTCCCCACCCTCCCCACCCAGCCCCTCCCCACCCTCTCCATCCAGCCCCACCCCTCCCATTTTTGGATGCACGACGGACGGACGGACACAATAATCCCCTGTGGGCTGGTGGAACCAGGTGGTTCCTACCAGTAACAAAGCCCACCTCTGTCTGCCCAGCAGTGTAAATTGACAGCTACATTCGAAATGCAGGTCGAATGTGGTGGGGCAAGGTTTGGGCACGCCCGCCTCATTCAAGATGTTTGGCCAGCATGGAAGTGGACATCAAAACAAGGCCGTGAACATATTTCAGTAAGAAGTAGCTAGAGAAAAATGTATCTGCCATCGTGGGATGCCCATACAAGAGCCTGCTAGCTTATTGAGCCCTTCCAGGTGAAATAATTTGAATCTATTTAAAGCTCTCAATTGCAAGGCTGCAACATTACCTCTTAATTCATGAAATCAAATAAATGAACGTGTAAAGCCAGTGCACAAATGAGTCCAAATAAAGACAAATACATATTTAGACTTGCCTTTTGTCTTCAAATTAAGATTATAAAACATATTTAGGATGCCGTGAAAGAGAATGTGTTTTTAATTGAATAGCTTAAATAAATTATCCTGCCCTTAATTGGAAACACGGTAAACGTAGCCTGGGTCCTTTGACCCCGCTTTGTCTTTAGAATCGTTTTCAATGTTTAATAGCACCTATCTCCCCCTTCCCTTACTAAATTGAGAGAAAACACCAGCCGCAATGAAAACAAAATCTCTTGCAAAACATCTGCGCCTGATTTTTACCGTAATTCTGAGCAATGACCGAGTCACTGCAGTCCCACACGGAGACAAATCAATAAGCCATTACGCCGTTGCAGTAAAAACTGAGAAAGTGTCACAGCCCGAAGTACTGTAATGTATTACAGCAAAGAGCTTATCTGTCGCAGACATCAACATTTTCTCTAAAGGGAGGGAAAAGGGTGTAATATTCTGTTTATATACATCTTCTTCACGTGTGCTTGCCTAAGTTGCCCGTCACAAATTGGTCGTTCGATACTTTTGTTTAATGCTTTGTTCATGAAATTACTTGTCCGATCTTTGCCAAGTTGCGTGTGTTTTTTTTATTTACGAGATACAGTAGTGCGGCAAGTTGCCCCGGCTGTGTGACCGTTTAAGTGCTTGATTTGATAAGCGATGCAAGCGGGAGCTCACGCCGTATTTCCATGGTTGCATTTGCGCGCATTGCCGCCTGCATAGATTGCGGTGTAAATCTCACGTTGAGATGGTTTCTGGAATTGCTCCCCGTTTGCGCGTCTCTCTCGCCAAAAACCAACATTTCTCAGCAAAAAGCACACACACACATCTCCAAAATTAATGGTTATGCACTGGTATTCAATAACATGTAACTTAAAAAAAGGTGAATGATTGCTTTTTTACCATCATGTATTTGCTGACCCTCCTCAAGACAATACACAAACTTCAGTGTGATGAATTGCAAGCGCTGGTGGGAGGGTCTCCACGAGCAGGAGCTCTGGAGAGCCAATCGAGAGATTATTTTGGTCTTCGATTCCAGAGGTGGAAGAGGGTGGCAGTACCCACACTTTGCCCACCGAACTGTGGTGGCCAACGTGAACAGAGGCGGGAGATCAAGAAACTTGTGCCATCATTTGGAACTAGCGACATCTAGATTGCAAGTCCAGCGTGCTGACCATTGCACCGTGAACGTGTTAATTATATCAAGCATACACTTGCTATAATGTGTCTACATTACAAAGCATTAAATTGCCTTCAATACAGATTACAGGAAGCACACAGAGCAAACACATATTGACATGCTGTGCTGTGAAATAGCTATGCATCTCTTTGGTTCTTTAGCTGTGCATGTTCCAAATGTTCTATGTTACAATTTCGTCACGTGACATGAACATTCTGGAAAGTTTTTTAAAAAGAAAATAATACTTAAATGTACTATTAATATGTGGAAATGTATTAGGTTGACATGCTGTGCTGTGAAATAGCTATGCATCTCTTTGGTTCTTGAGCTATGCATGTTCCAAATGTTCTATGTTACAATTTCTTCATGTGACATGAACATTCTAGAGTGTGTTTTTTTAAAAGAAAATAATACTTAAATGTACTATTAATATGTGGAAATGTATTGGGTTGCTTTCAGTTATGAACAATGGCTAAAGTTGCATCTATCACATTGCCCAATAATGTTTGACTGTCATTAAAATTGTTCATGTGCGATGTGTATATTAAGAATCCCATGCTTTCAATGGCAGAGATTGCTACACGTGGTGATTTGGTGGCTTGGGAAACACCCTGTGTCGAATCCATGTATGTCTAAGCCACCCGATATTAAACTGGATCTCAAAACCTGGTTCTACTCCTCGGCCTCTGACTGACTGCCACTGTCTATAAAATAAATATGCCCACTGTTTCCGCGCGACATGTTGAGGTGCTGTCGCATTTCTACGTTATATAAATCCACGTTGCATTGCACTATAAATTACTTATACATTTATATTCCACTGTGACATCTTTCAAGGTCAGTTCCAAACAGAACCGCCTAAAATATAATGCACTGACATGAATCTAGCTGATGGCCCTCAAAGTGCTATAGATGCTACAGTGCATCCAATACTGGCAATCTCAACACTAACACCCTCATTATGGCAATGGAAGAAACACTTAATCACCATGTTGACATAAATAGCTAAGGCTCATCCAATGAGAGACACCGATTACACCTGCGACCATAGACTCGGGGTCAGCTAAGACCTCACCTTTCCCCACGGTGTCGTGTCCACATCAATCCGTTCTAATTGCACTGCAGTCAAATTTGTCGCCATGGATTTGACTTAATCCTCGCTCTCTCCAGCCCACTTGCTGATTCGCCAGTTTTGTTGAACTAAATCATTTTTACAGCCATGGGTATTTTTTTTTGCAAATGCAGCGGTCCAAGGAGAGGCGTTGAACAAAGCACGCTCTCGCCATATCACATTCAGAATGCAATCTTCTAACAGATTGTCATATTGTTTTTTCCCTGTCAGTGAAAAAACAAATGCGAAGTTAATTACATACTGCGATGTTTTTTTTGCACGAGTAAATTAAGTTGCAAATGTCCCAACATTTAATGCTGAGCAATGAAGTGCATTCCACTGCAAGCGGATGGGTTTTGCAGTGTTTCTAATCGGAATTTAAATGGAGAAATTGAATCCACAGCATACAACATCATCAATATAAACAGTTTATATCAACACCAGCAGAATCATCACAATTTTTTCACCACCACCATCGTCATAACAAAGACCCCCTCCACTCCACCATTATCATAACAAAGACCCCCCCCCCCACCCCACCCCGTGTAGCCTTAACATACTGTTGGGGCAGGTGCTATTAGTGAGCACCTATCATGGCCAGCACAGCACATGATGGGGTAGGGGTGGCCAACACCACGCACGGCCGCCTTTGTCTCCTCAGTGGTGATGTTTAAACACACTACACCGGGTGCTCATTTGAGGTTGAGTCGACCTAGGGTAGCCCCAAGACCGGTTCAGATAATCGTCACTGGTGTTGGCCATGAGCGGGGATCGAACCCAGGATATCGGGTTCGTAGCGCAGTGCTCCCCACCACCATCATCATTAGCACACGTGCACACCTAATCTTAGTCACTTTCCATTTGCCATGCATACCTCATCTCAGTGTTCCCTAAACATTTCACAACTGGAAACAAAATTGTCAAAACTATTTCACGAGTCTCTACGAACTTAAATGGAGCGCATAGCCTTCCCATCTGCCGTTAATGGGCGAGGATGCATTATTCATAGCTGGCCTGCAATTTTCTCTGGTAAATTTTCGTGAAGATGGCAGAATTGTACAACTGCCTGAGAAAAACCTGGAGCCGTGACTACTTGTGATCATCAAACTTCCTCTTATTGGATGCAATCGCTTTCCCATCCCAGGTTTTATTTTCATTTTGGAATAACAAAAGGGCATATATTTAGCTGCAGTAACATGTTTTGAAAGGCTCTGCAGAGCTTGGATTACGGTGGCCAATATACACATATAAAACAAGAGTGATGGCCATCATGGGCATTATCATTTTATTCCCAGGTGGTACTGGGTGGCAGAGAGCTCAAGTCATAATCAAGTCTCATTTCCTGGGGTGATCGGGCTTTTGCCAGTGCATCTCCCATGCTTTGGAACGTTTTGCAAAGCTTTGCCTTTGCTAATGACACAATCAGAGACGTTAGATATCTTTCAGTATATCTGGAAAAGTCACCTTTGTAAATTGCCCTTCATCCACGGGTTTTGGCCTGCAGGTTCTGTTTATTTCATGCTTTCCATACACGGGGCGCATTGGGATCTATGGAATAAATGTGCCTTACAAATGCAAATTTCGAATATTTATCCGTTTTTTTTGTTCAAATCCTGGTCAAGGATATAATCTTTGCCTCAGTCTCGTGGGATCGATGAGCTATAAGACCCATTTTGTGATGAAGTCAACAGTGAATGTCATCTGCAGAAACGGTGCCTCTCCATTGACTTGTGGAGTTTGCACCACTGCCTGAGTGAAATCCCCCCAAAAAAGATAAAGTAACATGAAATGCAAGTTCAAGTGAAATATGTGTAAAATATATATATAGACATGATCACACTTGCTGAGCGCAGGCTCGAAGGCCTAAAACGACATGCAGCCAGCAACAAACGGCACCGTTGACGGTATAATAGATAAGCATTCATGCATTTCGGGAATCGAGCAAGGTTATGGAAAGACGATGGGAGAAAATTGCAGTGAACACGATTGGAGGTGGATAGAAGGTGGCACTGTGGCAAGATGTTAACTACCTTGCCTGGTATGCGGGGGGTCGTGGGTTCGATTCAGACCCAGATTCCAGCTGTATATTTGGAGTTTGCACGTTCTCCTCATGGTGGTGTGGATTTTTATTTGGGTCCTCGCTCTTTTTTTCCCCTTCCACATTTAGAATCAACATGCATTTAGAGCAGCGGTCCCCAACCTTTTTGGCACCAGGGACCAGTTTCGTGGAAGACATTTTTTTTCATGGACTTGGGAAGGCGGGGTGTTCATCATTGGGTCTTTCCCCCTTTTCAAAGAAGCTCTCCAGCGACGTTTGTTTTTTACTCATGTTGGCTAGGGGTTAGAGCTTGTGGGCTTACCACAACTCTGACTGAGGCAAGTGCGCAGTGCGGGAAAGAGGCGCGGATGGAAGTGATGAATATTAGAATAATGGGGCAGGCCACGCGTGGCGGACTCACCGCTCTCACCTCCTGCTGGTGTGCGGCCCGGTTCCTAACAGGCCACGGACCGGTGCCGGTCCGCGGCCCGGGGGTTGGGGACCACTGGTTTAGAGTATTTGGTCAGTGGCAATGAATATCTGAACCGGGATTTGGCCCCTCACCTCCACTCTTTGTTGACGAGTGCGTTGAAGTATGATCAAACAGCCACCTATAACTGTCACGGTGTGGGTAACCAATCCAAGAGCAGTGGATTCACAAGGAGATGCAAATTATTGCCATGAATCTTATTGCTAAAATGAAAATGCGTACAATATAGCTCACCTCGTAAACTTCTACCTTTATAAGCAATTTGTAAACAAACACGTCTGATCCAGTTTAGTGTGGGAAATCATATCCATCACAAAAATGTTTGCACTGCAGAAGCTTCATCCATCCTGCGTATATTTGAAAGAAAGAAATATTAAAAATAAACAGAATGCAGTATTATCATCAAAAACAATGTTTTGAGGCTGTCTTTGAAATTGCTTTTTTTTTATATTGCATCTCTATGTATGCTGTTCCACTGCTTACAAATGATGGTAGATATTTTTCAGGAGACAAAACAATCAAATGACCTCTTCACATTCTGGTAGATGCCGAAACCTACATGGGTCTATGGATATTCCATACATTCTACTTGGTATAAAATGTAATTTCAAAGGAGAAGATTCCATTTCTCTGCAGTAGAATTCAATCCGGTAGAATTTGTGATTTTGTCATCAGTTCCATATGAAGCGTGAATGGTAAAGGTGCAGCCGAGCAATTCCTTGATCACACCAATGTCAGAGGATGGGGCCCACACTCGAGAATCTCCTCGGGAGGAGAGTTCTTCCACCGCTGGCCCGATGTCTGGGAATTAAGTGGCAGTACCCAAAATTTACCCCGCCGCAATGTGGCCTGCCTATCAACGCACTTTCTGAGCGGACAGCACTATAAGTGGGTTCTCACGCTGGAGATGAGATTGAAGCGGTGACCTTTGGATGGCAAGTCCGGTGCCCGGACCATTACACCTCGGAAAGAAGTTGAACATTCAAACATAAGGTATTGTCCCAAAATCTCAATGCAGCAACCTTATGAAGTGTCTTGAGATTCAATGAGGCTTTCTGGGATAACGGTCCCCTACTGTCAATGCGGTGCCCTCTAGAGCACCCTCTAGTGGAGGCCCGTCTGCTAGCACTGGTGTGGGCAAGCAATTGCAGGGCTGATTTAACTTTTATAAACACATTCCTGCGGAGGGAGCTGGTAGGAACGTTGGGTTTTTCGGTCAATGACCAGGGTCAACGGCGGCGTGGTGTATTCCGCAAATATGTCCGACTGTGAGGGCGGGCACAAGCCGGCGTGAGTAGGTTAAACGTTGAGTTTTATAAGGGCACCACGGGGTGACCAGCCCCTCCCCACCCAGCCCCACCCCTCCCACCTCCCACACAGCCCCACCCTCCCCACCCAGCCCCTCCCCACCCTCCCCTCCCCACCCAGCCCCTCCCCACCCTCCCTACCCAGCCCCTCCCCACCCTCCCCTCTCCACCCAGCCCCACCCCTCCCATTTTTGGATGTACGACGGACGGACGGACACAATAATCCCCTGTGGGCTGGTGGAACCAGGTGGTTCCTACCAGTATTATCAATATGACAACGTACCTGTGTGTGTGGGCATATTAACTCTAGGAATAATTTGGATTTGTCGTAAAACATTTACATATGCAAGTATAAGGGTCCAATTCATTTACCCTGGGAATCCTGAGAGTTTAAATAATATCCAAGAGGATTCTACATTCGGATATTTGGCCAGGTCAATTAATGAATGTTTGGAATGTGGTAGGACACCAGATTACCCAGAGATAACCATGTAAGAGGACAACACTCGGATAAATGAAACCTACAGACAGACACAATCGATGGTGTTCAAATACAGATGATCAAAACCAACGCTGGTACACGACCGTTTCCCTGTCGACTGCGCAGCCCATCACCGACACCGCCTGGTGTGCCCTGGCGGTGGTCTCCAATGCTGCTACTAACCCTGCTTTCCGGAATCGATTGCATCTGAGCATATTCAACGGGATTTGGAGAAAAAAAAGGCAAACTTCACCTAGGGGAGACTCGGACGATTTCATGAATAATGTTTAACACGTCGGAGGCTTCCGCGGCCAATATTATTCATACTAGAGATTGTCGGGTTAGGTCGCGCGAATATAAATGTGTCGTTAAACCCGCCACCACCCGACACGGTCGATTAGTAAGGTTTGCCACGTAGACAAAACATGTCGATTCGTTACTAGTACAGCACGCCGGTGTGTTGGAGAGTAAACCCACAGTACTCAAATTGCAAATGGCTCAGTCAACCTCGGCACGACCCGTTCATTGCTGCGAGTACCGCTCATCTGCCCTCCATTGTTGCTGCAGGGCGACTGTCTTCTATTTCCCAGCAGCATTCGGCCAAACAGAAGTTGATGGGCATGCACTGGCTGGATATGCAGTGTGGCTGGGTATGCAGGCTACTGGGCCCAGCCAATGCAGCCTTGTCTGCCGTTGGATCTCACTGGTGGGACAGTGTCCAGATCTTTCAAGGATCTGTGAATTCTTCAAAACAATCCAGTCTGGTTCACCCAGAATGGATGGTCGGCAGGCCAGTCTGAATGTTTCAAGCTAGTGTGGATGTTCACTTAATGGGGTCCGCGTTTCACAACAAACATGTACACACATGCATGCTTACACACGCACACACATGATGCATGAAGACATACACACATACAAACGTGCAGCTGTACTTGTACACATTGTACGGCACATATTTTTACACCCAATATGTATTCAGCTATGCAATGCAATAAAGCATGGCTCTGTTAATGAAACTCACTGTGCCTCAATAAATCACTGACTGCCCTGCTTGCACAGCTGGCAAATGTGTACTGGAAGTGGTAAATTATACAAAAATAAAACAAGGGGGAGAAATAGCCACTCACAATCAATCTTCGTTTCCACACATTGAAATCCGCAGCCTAATAGTTACTGCCTCAGAGATACCAGCCTGCTGTTGCTGTGTAATGAGGAAAGATGTCACCAGGAAAAGCGCAGAACTTAGCCTAGGTCACTGCAAAAGTTAAGGCTTTCATACCGGTCGTTATTGTATGGAGCACGTCCGGCCAGATGGAGCTACGATGAGAGTGCTCAACTCACTCGAAGCGTGGTTGAAAGTTAAAATTCTGGTCGAGAGTCGAATCAGCCCATCATTCCCGGAGAGTAAATCAAATAATTATTACTCTGTGGGCTAGTCAAGAGCTGTCATCCTTTGAATGGAGGTGCCCCGTGCTCCAGGCATGTGGAATTCCCACCACTGAATTGGGGTTGTTCAGAGTGATGAGCGCGAAAATGTATGTTTAAGTGTACAACAAAAACAGTTGACTGTATTTTAAGAGAAACCTAAACTTTTCTCAAGTTTGGATGAGAAAATCTACTCTCATCATTTCCCCGATTGATAAATTAGGATGACACAGAGTTGAGAATCTCCCGGAACTTTTTGGGTAGCAGAAACCTAAATTCGAATCCAATATTACTGGATATAGTTTTAATGCGGTGCTCTGACACATGAAATAACCACATCAGGCAACCCAGACACCTCATTCGATTAATTTCAAGAAGATTCAGGGAAATTTTACTTTCAGCATGAATGAAAAAGAATTGATAATAAACGCTAATTATTCTTAACATCGCGGGAGCAAAAAAAAAGACAACAACAAAAACACAACAAACGTGTCTACATAACTGACTATTGAGAGGACCATCCGCAAATTGAAATTGAATGTGGACTGCAAAGAATTGGTCAACTGTGCAAGAATGTTGCTAATTCTGACGAATGCTGTTTTGGCCAATATGGTCTTTATTAGTCCTGATGAACGACGCTGGGTTTGATGCACGGCTATTGGCCACATTGTTGATGCTCGTGTTTTTTTTCCACCATACCCGGTCCCTCTGGAGAGCTGAACCCACTTAACATGCGGTAGGCTTCTCAAACGCACATTAAAATCATTAGTGTTAACACGCAACTGATCAAAGCAAAAGCAGTGTTGTATTCTGCAGCATGACATATTTTGGTGACAGCAAGCATAATGAGGAATTATAGGCAGATGTAACATCCTGGCTGAGAATATGAAATAAAATTAGTCAATGGCCCCTTATTTAGTAAGCAAATCATCATCGCCTATGTTTAAGGTGCTTGTGGATGGTGGCTAGTGGGGCGCTAAGCAGTACTCCATTCCTCACCAGTATTCGTGGAAGCCATTGACTTACCAGAGGCTTATCAACTAAACAGGTCAATTGTCTAACAGTCAAATGAGCAATATGGTCATTCGCATCTCTGTTGGTGTCTCTTCGCTATTGCTGAAAGTTACACATCCCCGTTGGATTGGTCAGTCTCTCCAAACAGGACGGCCAATGTTGACTCTTTGTATTGACAATTAAGAGTTGTTGAGTTGAGTCAGCTACGAAGATGGACTTTATTTTCGAAGCCTCAGGAGAATCAGGAAACGAAAGCTTGATGCCAGACTCTGTATAGGCAATCATCGGATCTCTATTAAATTCTATATTATTAGATTCTGATATTTTAGCAATGTCCTCTTGAAACCAGTGATAAACATGCACTTGCTGGTAGGATGTATGGTACCTTGTATACTCCGTAAGAGAAGCCCACTGTGTTCCGTAAAAGCGTCCTAGCTTAAACACAGATTGGGTAGTGATCACCTCCGCTGGTGGCCCTGAGCTAACATTGGAAACTCCACATTCTTATGGCGAGGAAGAGTCTATCCAAAGTAAAAATTGTTGTTTTACGTGGAGTCCCCCCCAAAATGTTTAAATGCACTTTAAGATTCCAGTAAAAGTGATGATTAAACATGAAACAACTATGCACATATTGCATTATATATATACGGTTGTATATGTCATAGGGAGCTGCCGTAGAGTGATCGTTACCACAGTTAACTTGTAATCTCGAGGGCTGCCGGTTCGATCTCCTCGCAAGTTTGTTAATGCCCCTCGCTTATTTCTGTGCACTCAGCAGGAAGCTAAATAGGTATGCAATATTCTATGGAAAAAAAAACTAAAGTACTTTTATTTTACCAGAAATGTCCCACTGATCCAAATAGCTACTTTTCAGAAGCGACCTGGCCACAAATAAGAACTCAATGAAGTGGCTTATCGCGTGGAAATCTACAGCAGCCAAATACGCTAAACGCATGCTGATTCTAGATGTGAAGGGAAATACTGGAGGACCCAGAGAAAAATCCATGCGACCATGGAAAGAACATGCAAACTCCGAATATACATATGTCAGGGTTCGAGATCGAAACCATGACCTCATGTATACCAGAAGAGGGAGTTAACATCTCGCAATCCCAGCATGTCGCACGCATTTATATAAAGTGGAAGTACTCCCACCGCTCCCACACAGCTGAGTAATGTGGAAGAGTAGGCTTAGAACCCGCTCGATGAGCTCTCAAGAGCTCTCTCTCCTCAAGGCCCTTCTGCCAGCAGTGGAATAAGCAAGACATTTCAAGGCTGCACCTTTGTCTTTACCACTTATAATATGTCAAACCACCATATCGTCCTCGAAGGTCCAATCGGAAATAGACTTGTAAACTTAAGGAAATATTATAAAACATTACTTAAACGTACACACGACATTGACAACGTATTATTTGCATCGATGAAGTGCCGAATGCACATTACGGCAGCAAATCCAATACCGAGCTTATATAATTTATTTTAAAGCATGGTGCGCTATAAATCACGACCGTTATTGATATGTTTCCAACACGTGGTCATACCACGGGCATTTTGAAACATAGCACTGGTCAACACACTTTTTCTGGCATAAGGTATTCCAACGGTTTTATTGTAATTTTGGGGTGCTGATTCCAAATCTGGCATCAGTTTTTGTTTATCACATCAGGTTTTTTAGATATCAAATATTGCATTTTCAATAAAAACTGCAGAAGATAATTATTAGATGAATGTGGATATCTACATAAAATGATATTATAAACACACTATCCTAAAAATACAGCACCATATTTTAACACTAAAGCAGTCACTGACTCGCAACAACTTGCATTCATAAGTGACAGAGTTAATTTCGGGTAAAATCAATTAAAATGGGGTATGCCGATTGCATAAAAATTAGATGTGATAGAGCAAATCTGAGATCAGATTTGGAATCAGCACCCTGAAATTAGTCTAAACCAGCTGCAAAAGTCCAGGCCAGAATTTTTTGTTTTGTTTACCAGTGTAGTACATCCTAGGGCTGCTCACGAAACAGCAATGATCCACCGCAGACATGCTGAGACCAAAAAATAATAATGAACTCATGCCCTCACCGAGCTTCAAAACACATCTGTGACAACATAGGAAGTTGCGTAGTTAACATAACAAAATTGGCAGCGCTAATTGCAGCATTTATCCTCAACAATGTGCTATCAATTGCTCAGAATGCGGCACGAGTTGGGCACAATTAGCCATTCTCTGTTTAATGCTAGATGAGATTTGTTAATTGGACGTATTGACTCAAGGCTGATTGTAACATAAATCCATATTAACTGTAGTTTTCAGAGACGGGTTGATATGCCCATGGTTTGGGGAACTCCCTAAGCATGTGCGTGTGATGTTTTTTTTTTTACCATTCTTCACCATACTGGTCAGTGTCGGTTGGTGGTGGTCACTTGTGCAAAGGAATCCATCCTGGTTCCCTGCAGTTCTCACGTAAGTAATCACGACTTGAGGACGTGGAGAGCATATGCGTGGAAGCATGCAGGTCCTGTAACAACAGAACCATTCGGCCGACCACCACGGTAGCCCTGAAGCAAGCTGTGGCAGCTGTTTGACGCATTGGCGGTCACCCATCCAAACAGGCTGAAACCTGATTCTCTTGCTTCAAAGACGTGCCAAGATTTGGACTGATGCTGGGTGATTCGGTCACAGGGATGGGTGGAGATACCGTACACGTAAAGTACAAATGAACCTCATGGCAGTACCCCGGGGTACCGTAGATACCAATGCTCTCGCATAATGTCCGCGATGCAGTAATTTTTAGTCTGTTGATGGTCTGCGACGCGGCAATTGACTCATCTCGACGAGCTGTACACGATGCACCACCACGGCGCGTTCGAGCGTTCAGGGTTTCGGCGCAATCGTCCTCGCTGCGTTTCGACATCGCGGAGTAGCACTGATTTCGGATTGATTGGTACCCCAGTCGCTGAGTTAAGTACACCCCTGGAGAAAAATAGTGTCCCATTTTGTATTATTTGGTAACCCCGGGGTACCGCAATAAGGATTAAATATCAAAGTGCCTCCATATTAAACATTCAGGGGGCAATAATTTCATCTGGCTGCCCTAAGGCAGCCGTGAATGTTACACATGGAGTGATGGCGCACACCTCTATAAACCAGGTTATCTGAGTTCCCAGGCCATGGCTAAGTTGAGTGGCGAGTGATACGGATTAGGTGCTCACTTCACCAGCCTGCACGAACCAGAATGATGAATTGTGGTCACAAACAAGTCTTGACTAACATGGCATGGGGAGTCGATCATCCAGAAATGGATCAGACAAAGGGATTTGTATATCTTTTACACTTTCATGGCAAGGTTCGTTTAAATGTAAGCCACTGTAGGCTATTTCCAAAAATGGTCCTTATTTAATGAACCCTTGCCAGAGGGATTGAGTTCAGCTAGTCGGCTTGAAACTCACAACCTTCTGACAATGCATCGAGAATGCTAAACATAGATTCGCATAACCGTTGATTAGTGGTAACCACATAGAGCAATATGCCATTGCTTACATAATAAATAACCCGTATAGAAGTTAACTTCTCCAGCGAACTCACAGCACTGCTTGTAAACATGAACACTGAGGCACAATGCAACTCTTAAGAGATTCCAACACATTCGCGTGACTATTTATTCACGCGCAGAAAGCATGGAATTGCTGTTAAGTAGCTCGCAGCTTCAAAACTTGTAAAAAGAATATACCAAGGGTTTTTTTTATACCAACTTTCCCCATATCTAATTGCAGTAAACATTGCACTTTAATTGCATTATTCATACGTAGTATTTATGTGTATTCACATAGTCGTGTGGTGGAGCAGCGGTACGGATATGTCCCTGTTGCCATGGCATATGAGCCTGGTGACCTCAGTTGTATTCCTGGCAACGTAGTGTGTGAAATCTACGATTAGCACGGTTAGCTATGTATGAGCGCGAAAGAAGTTCAAGACACATACATGCATGCGAATTTGAACCAGTCACGGGATTCCTACCTACTTAGTCATGAACCCACACTGCTCAGTCTGGTGAAGTATAGTTAAAAAACCTCCCAAGGATGGCATGGCATGGAGATGCCTTCATCCAGCAGTGGATTAACAAAGTGCCGTACAGGTTAATTTACGAATCAATTCCGATGATGCTGCTTACTATTGTTGAAATATGCGATATTTTTTATTAATATGAAGGAAATAAATTACCTTTTCATCAAGCTTGATACAAAGCTACTTTAACACACATGCACATATGCTGCAATTTAGAATGGGTGACCCATGTTGGTGATTTGTGATCGGCATAAGTGTTTTTTTTATTACACCCGTAAAGCTGAAAGCAATTTTGTTTACGTAACCCCAAACCACCGTTGAACATAAAAAAAACCTACAACGCATTTCCATCACATTTTACTTTTCCCCATCACCAAAACTGAAACGTAAAATTCGTTATCCCCGCCATCGAAAATCCGTGCTTCCGTTTCGATTGCCATTCTTGTTCCTCGGTGCGTCACAAAAGCACGCACAAGCCGAAGGGAATGCGCCACTTGAATCGTCATTTCTGTTGGGTTTTTTTTCTTTCCCTGGTTCACGGAAGACTTGCATATCGACGTTCTCCAGATGTATTCAATCTTTCTCGCGCTTTCTGGCCCGTGTCCATTTTCATTCAGGGGCGATGGGCATATGTGTGTATATAGTTATTTATATATTCTTAAAATTTATTGCACGAGTGGCTTCATGCAAAGTCACACCGAGCACGGATTCCCCGAAGAGTTGCACTTTACTTTTTGATTGTGCAATGCCACACATCCCACCCTGTTTAACAAGAAGCGATGGGAAGATCTCGATGGCAGCAACAACAGAGGGCGGCTTGAAACAGAAGAGACACGTGCGCTCGTGCGTCCTGGGAGGCATTACGCAGCGCACTCAAACGGAGGAAAGCATTCGATTTGACAATGCGGCCCTCACGAGGTCTCATTAGGAAACGTCACCTCCGACGTACAATGCACGCTGACTTTTCGGTGCATGCCAACAGACACTTGTGTTGCTGACTAACAAATCACAACAACAGCACTGCTTAGTTGCTATATTTGTGTCTCGAAAGCCATTTAAATGTAACAGCCTATGAATAAAAAAAACATCTTCGTGTGGGAAGCGGAAGCCATGGGTAAAAGACTTATCGTGATACTAGAGAAAGTAAAAGTACCCGTGTTTATGACCTGTAATGACTCTAATATGTGTTTTATTACAGTCGTAAAGTTGGAAGCAACATTGTTTATGTATTCCCCATTGCAATTCAAAGCACTGCGAGTGTAAAGAATTTTAATCATGTCATGCTGCTTGATATTATTTGCACGCACATACAAAGATCCCCAGACGTGCCTGATGCAACGTTGGAGTTTGTGCTGTCAATGATCAGCTACTCGAGTCGGGGAGTGTACACGGCAGGGGAGATGGGGTCACCACTACGCATGTCCACCGTTGTTTCTCCAAATTCCCATTGAATGTTGAGTCAACCTAAGCACGGAACGACCCAGGACAAGAGAGAACACGAACTTTGTTCGGGCAGAAATTGCCACCGATCATATCGATGGCAGGGAATTAAATCCACGTCGTTGGGTTCATAACACCAAAAAAAGACAAAGACCCAACGTATACCCTTAACAGACTGTTGGGGCAATTGCTGTTAGCGAGCATCTATGAAGGAAATGTATTCACACCGCACCTAGGTACTAGGGGAGGCCCAGGATCGGTTCAGATCATCGTCACTGATGTTGAACGTGAGCGTGAATCGAACTCGGGTCGCCGGGTTCGTGAGCGCAGCGTGCTAACCGCTACCGCACTGTCGCACCACCACTCGAAAGACCTCTTCCCCCACACGCCCCTCTCGCTTAACACAGCAACACACTCACACGGAGATCTCGCATTCAGCCTTCGAGCCCGTGCAGTTTAGACTCCCACCCACCCACCCAGACGCTGTCGCCTCGACAGACCTGGTTTCACCTGATGACGGCTGCTTGCGTTGTGGCCGAAACGTCGTGATAATTATTTTATCATGTTTTATTTTTATTATTGTATTACTTCCCTTCTACGTGACTTTACCGAAAGAACCAAGAAGTCGTGAATACCTATTAAGGGTCAGCACGGCACACAAGAGCACAGCGAACAACGCTGCATTGTCTAAAAATCTTGCTGCTGGGAGTGTAAACATCAGCAAGGCTTGATCGCTTAGACTCCCACCCACCCACCCACCTCAAAAAATATGAGGACATCAATGCGCGTGTCACGCGCGGCTCACCGAGCCAAACAGGCAAGCCCACACAGTAACAATCCGAGGCAGGGTCACGACGAAATGACCTCGCTGTCAGGAAATTCTCCACGGTGTGGCTCAGCCACACATCCAAACCACGGAGCCAGGATGGCTTTTCACAACAGCACTTCTGCTTGCTATATATTTACACAACAGTTAAGGTCTTGATCCTCTGAGGCTGCGCTGTTTTCTCATCTCGCATGGGAGGGTTGATGAGACAAGCAATGCTTAAAAGCACATGATTTGAAGGTCGCATTGGCACGTAAGGGCACGCCTGTCAAATGATCGTGTGTGTGTGTGCGCCTGCTCCATCTATCCCGGTGACCAGAGTTCAATTCCAGGCCATGCCTGACATCAGTGACAAGTGGTATCTCAACTTGCCTTGGGATTTCTAGTATAATATACATTTTAATTGCTAAAGCGCCCTTAGACAATCGTTCTCAGGGTGCTATGCAACCACAACAAAAGTCTACCCTGTGCTACAATTGTGACAACATTGGGTTCAATTCAGGCCTGGCTCCAGCTCCTCTCGAATGGGAGTTGGGGGGTTAGTAAAGCTGCTGTATAGGGCACCATAGCTGTGAATAACCCTGAGTTCAGGGCGCCAAGCGACGTTTGGTGGTGGAAGGGCACCCACGCAACCCCTGAGCACCCACCCAGGTTTCATTCCTGCCCGTGCATACCGCCATAGGCAAATGGTGTCTGAAACTAACATGGAACTCCCCCAAAGTCAACTCAGCTACTAAACTGTGTGTATGTAGAATCACTCTAGTAAAGAAAAATGGGGGTTTGTTGACTATGGACCTTAGTGTAAAAGGTGAGGTGTATATCGCATGCATAAACTGTTACGTTTTCTCCACTAAATTACCAACATTGTTTTGTTTTATCAAACTAATACTTATTTATTGAACTTCCAAATGCATTATGGGCTGAGTCAACCCTCACTCGGATTCAAACTCACAACTTTTAATTGAGAGTAAACCACTTCACAACCAATTATTATTATTCGTGAAACACATTTTACATATCCAGTAGATTATGTGCTTAAAGTAATGGTAAAAAGTTATGTTTAATTATACTGTACTTGTTTTGGATTTTGTTATTTATTTAACTCTGTTTTTATACCACTTCTGGTAAAAAAAATTACCCATGAAAAGTTCCCATCTTGGGCCTTGTCAGACGAGAAGCATTTCTTACCTCAATCATTCCTTTCACCCCCCACAATTAAGTGGCATTTCTCTGCATGACCCATCCACCTCTGTGTGTGATGAGTAGCAGCTGGGAAGATGCCAAAAAAGTCAAACATCAAGAGCGATATACGTTCATCTTTGCTGTTGGTCCTTAGCTAGGAGATGAAATTCCACATTCGCATGGCATTGACTAATCTCTCTGGTGTCTTTTCTGCTTGTGCCAGGATGTGGAGTGAAACGTCGGACATCCTGCCGCAACAGAGAAAGCCTGCCCAGGAGTATAATCGCTCCATATGATGATAGCTGTGGATATTCCCACATAGTGGCACTCATTTAATCAGTCCCAGAGAGAAGATGAGATAAGTGAACTCCTGTCCGAGATTTTAACTTGCAAACCTTCCGATTGTAAGTCAAGCCCTTGAACCAGTGGCAGCCAACTAGATGCATTATGACAAATGCTTGAAATCCATGAGTGCTTCAAAGAAACATATTGGTAGTTGTTGTGGCCCAGCGAGGTTAATTTCAATGTTCCGCTACTGATCCTACACCCCACGAGACTCTGATTTCAAGCTTTGATTATCCACTCGCAGTATAGAGCTGTTTGCTGGGGTTGTCGAATTGCTTTGTGGGATAATTCCTTTATCAGAGCAACAAATCAGCACCCGCAGAGGACCCTGGATTTACATTTTCTGTCAAGTGTAGATATTCGATGAGTTAATATTCTTAGCATGGTCATAAAAGGCTGCCAAAATCTATATTGTAAGTGGCTAATCTGTGTTTATGTGTGTTTGTGGAACTTCTTACGCGCCGTACGTAGTCAAACGTGCTAATCGGACGTGCTATGTCGGGTGGAGAAGGGTGTACGACACACGTTTTACTCACCACACGATCAGACCAAAACATATTAATAATCATGATTAAAATGTATAATGAGCACTAAAACAATAGTTATCGACGAATAAAAAAAAAATCTACTGTCACTCAATATCGGTCGCGTAAGCCTACGTGCGTTCAATTTAAAGAACAACTGTTTATCAAAAACTTGCACTCGGCAGGCCTTTGTGTGCCACACTGATACTCTTAGAATAAATATATCAGGGACTTTTTGTTGAAACAGGTTGCGGAGTGGCTTAATGAATCCAAACAATGCGCGGAAGTTTTAATGCAAATCCTTGGATGTGTGCTTGGCAAGGCAGGTGCTCCAATGAGAGGTGGGCCCCCGAGGAAATCTTCGGCAGGTGTGGGGGCTAATTAAAAGCCAATTTAAGTAATTAAAAAACGTTGGTCGCGCCCACTGAATATAAATCAAGTCCACTGAGAGCGTGACACTCGTGCGCCATTTGAACTAATTGAAAATCCTCATGTTTCCTTATGCAGGGACTCCTGTACTTACGAATATTCGACTCACGAAATTTCAGAGATACAAAAAAAACTGTCCGTCTGTCCAGTTTCTTGTTCGGAACGAGAGTCGGAAGTTCAACCGCCACGCAATGGATGGCGGTGGTGGCATCTACATCTGCAGAACGTGAAGAACCGGTGACATCTACATCTACAGGAGATGATACAACTTTGAAAGCTATTCCCCGTGTTTAGTGTACATTCAGTACCACATGTTTTTAATGGACAGGAGTAAATGTGTACTTGCGAACAAATCGACTCATGAACACACCTGTGGAACTTTACTCGTTCGTAAGTAGAGGAGCCATTACACAACAGCAAGGCGCATACTGCACGTTTAAAAACACGAGGTTGTTATTTTTGGGAGGAGGTGGGGGGGCGTATTCTGGCCAACCAAATCATTTGTTTTGGCCAATTCACAATAACGCACCTGCCCCTTCATTTATTTTAATTTGTTGAGTATTGCAAGGGCTTGAATTTTTTGGCGGCTGTGAGGTGGCTAGGAGATGGCACTCCAGAAAGAGATTATCGACTCTGCGTGTGTGCATGGACATTTTCAGTTGTTGTCCCCCAGTCTTGCCGCACCTCCGATTAGCGCAGATGGCTACATACGGTGCGAAAGACGTTCAACATACACACATATAGTGTTACTCCTGGAGTATATGTGTGTGTGTGGCCAAACAACTCCAGAATATTTTTTATAGTATTCAGCCAAACATCCTGATAAAGCAACTTCCTGGAAAAAAAAGGAGCCTTGAGATGCATTAAGATTTTTATTCGGATACATAATGGTGCCATGTCAATCTACACATTCTCGCCTACTGGCAAAAGACACCAGTACATTCTTTCATTCTATATTTTTCTTCTCTCATGGAACTCCTCCAATGTTTTTTATTTATTTCCCAAACTAACTCAATCATCCGTGTCGGTCATCCGCAGCCGAATTGCCCCGAGTCTTTCACACTTTCTGTTTTTCTTTTATGGTTTCCAAGCCAGAGCTTTTTCCTTGCCTTGCTTCACCACTGCATAGCATATGGCTCACCCACGTCCAACAGCAACCGTGATATTTCGTTCAAAATAGAAACGCTTCCCAGCCTCTTGCCGCTTTGGCCAGAATATCCTCAATAACCTCGTCGCAGAGCTATTTGTTGGATCCAATGAATTTGCCTTTCCTCTTTTGTGTTATTCTACAGTTCTCTGAACTGGCCTGATGCTGCTCTCGTTGTATGTCCTGATATGTTTTTTTCTTCTTCTTCTAATATAGCATCATTGTTGCATTCTCTACTCAGCCATTTGAAGCTTTCTGGTGCTCCTCTCGCTTGTCCTATCATTTCAATTATGTCAAAATCTGCATCACCAGTTCAGTACTCGCCATTGTTGGGTAACAAAGCGTAGCGTCCCCAAATGTACACAAATACTCAACATTCACATTGAAAGCTAAGTGATGCTAAAACCCACTAGACAAACATTCCTCAAGGCTGGGATACAGGCTAAGACAACTCGTGCTGACTTTCCTTCCATGAGACGGTGCATAGTTTATGAACCGCAATGGCATTATGGGCTAAGTCAAATGCCTTCCAGAAATATAGTTCACAATTTTATAACTGCTAGGCACAACGCTTATCAATTGCATGATATGTTTACGCTATTATACTTGACACCTATTATCTTGTGGATCTGTTGGGTCTGCCAAAACTCGCTATTATCAGTGGCCCTACCCTTTAAATAATCTGTGATCATCTTGAATTTAGGAACGGCTTCCAATTTTGCGCACATTTCCTGACGGATATGCATAGTACATGTGTGGATAACCAAGGAGTGTACTATCATATTGTCATGTCATTATCACGCTCCCTTTCTCAGGAAATCTTCTCTAGTAGTCTCCTGCCACTTTTACAAATCAGAAATTCTATTTATTCTGGAGAATGAGCAATGAAGCTCTTTTTTTCACAGATGTCGAGTGGGGGCAGGTCAGAAAGTTACAACAACAACAACATCACCTTCTGATGGCAAGTTATTTGCTGTCGGGGGGGGCAGGTGGGTATGACGATTGTTATAATATAATCCCAATTGAGTAATTTTCAGGTCATTATTAAATACAAATTTGGACCCTAACACTGGCCTTGAAAATGACAACAGAGAGTCTTTAACATCCACTATGAAGCAGACGGTGCACGTGTTTTTTTATCAATAGACTCACAGTTGTAACGATGCCGGATTCGAATCGTGATCCTCTGCAGCAGGCGGGCAGCTGGCTACCACTGGGCCACTCCACCACCATAACATTGGTCTTCCTTACACGCGACCACAAATACGAGGAGTTTCTCCTGAGTTTCACAAGGTAAGAATTCACACCACGAATACACTTTCGCTGTTGGGTTGCTCTGAAGCTCCATTTCCCAGATTATTGTTGAATCGGCCCTAACACTAATGCATAATGCATTCCATTAAGGCAATTGTTATGCAGGGCACACACTTACGGATACGAATTGCACTCTAAACAATGCGCACAGTGCAACCCATTCAGTTGCATCAAAACCACGCAACTGCACCCATGGTAGCTTCTCGATTATTGACACAAAAACAGACTGGCACATTTCCCGCACCTGTTCAGCTGCACGGCAGGAGACATAACTGGACACAATATTCTTAATTTTTGTTTATTGTA
This sequence comes from Entosphenus tridentatus, assembly GCA_014621495.2. NCBI lineage: Eukaryota > Metazoa > Chordata > Hyperoartia > Petromyzontiformes > Petromyzontidae > Entosphenus > Entosphenus tridentatus. The sequence continues at coordinate 5,710,493 of CM025648.2, read as the reverse complement.
ATCATAAGCCTGGGCAATGCGGTATTTAGAGAACAACCTCCATTACCAATGGAACTCTTTGATGCACCAAACTTTAGTAGTTTAATATATTGCTCACTCCCAGAATACAAGTAAGGCCAATTGTGTATTTGCTTGTTTGCCATTTTATACGGGATTTTGTTGGGGGGGTGGGGGAAGGGGGGGGGGCAATGGGAAGCGGGGATAGAGGAGGTGGGTGTATGGGTGGGTGGGTGTTGAAGAAGGGATGGGTTGCATGTTGCATGCTAGCAGCTTGGAGACGCCTTCATCCAGTGTTGGATTGAGCATGACTGATGACTATTATGATGATGATGATGAAAGGCATAATCTAAGGCTCCAGCGTGGCATTATGGCTGGACTGCAAATCCCAGTTAGCGGCCGACCAACTCATCAAATTCACCCCCTCCAAGGTTTTTGTTTTTAAGTTGGTACCATCGTGGCATCATGTCAGCGGTGGGTTACCTCTAGACATAATGGTGCCGCATTGAGGATGTGGAATTTCCATCGCCAAAACATTCATTAGAACCAGCCCCTGATTTGCATTTTGTGCAGGGAGATATTTGAACCGCACTTTCATTTCGATGCGATATTGACTCCCCCTGAAAGATGTGTACAAGGACCAAGAGTCTGGCAAGTGCCCGTGTTAGATATATAAAAAAAAAAACATTACTCATAAAACTATTCTTGCGAGAGGATGGATTACTCAAATAAAAAAAAAATCCACGAACAAAATAATCAGGATGAATCTGAGAGAAGCGACGCGCAGCAGCCAGGAGAATTGTAGAGGACAATGACTCGCTTGCTCTAGGGGACGTCTTCGGAGTTTGTTTCAGCTGAATTGGCGATAGCTTCTGTCTTGTGATCCCAGCAGCATAACAGGCGCGAGTTGAAATTCAAACTAAGTAATGTTTTTTTTACTCATATTGGCTGTGGGTGTATGCGCGCATGCATGTTGATATGTGCGCATGCATATAGGCACACGTGTCTGTGTGTGCGCGCGAACATGTGTCGTCGTGTACCTGTTTGTTTACGAATGAAAACCATTTGCATTTGATTGTGTGTGTGTGTGATATTGTACGTGATACCAGTGTATCACGTACAATATTTGATTGTGTGTGGGGAGCGGTAGTGTAGCGGTTATCGCGCTGCGCTATGAACCCGGCGACCCGAGTTTGATTCCCGCTCACGGCCAACACCAGTGACGATTATCTGAACCGGTCCTGGGCCTCCCCTAGGTTGACTCAGCCTCAAATAAGTACCTGGTGCGGTGTGTAAACATCACCACTAGGGAGACAAAGGCGGTCGGGCGTGGTGCTGGCCACCCACCCCCTCGTGTACCGTTGCGGCCTTTATAGGTGCTCGCTAACAGCACTTGCCCCTACAGTATGTTAAGGCTATATGGGGGATCTTTGATAGCAGTGTGGTGATCGGAAGTACCGTGGTTAGCATACTACCCGAGCTTGACTCCTGCTCGTGCTCGTGGTTAACATCAGTGGTGAATATCAGGACCGAGGTCCTCGGTTTCCCGACGTTGACTCAACGAGAACCTGGTGCGATGTGTAAACACGAGCGCTGAGAAGACGTAGATGACCAGGCGTTGTGCTAACCACACCACATGCACTATGCATATCCGTCACCAATGCCATGCTGGCGCTCGCTCAACAGCACTTGTCCCAGCAGTTAAGGCTAGACGGGCTTTCCACTGTTGCTGAGTGATGGAGTAGTGAGTTGAACTCTGCATTTTGAACCCAGAGACTTCAGCTCGATATGTGCAAATGCAGATTGTCAACTGACAATTAGAATGTGTACCTCTTTAAAGTTCGACTGAGCCTCGGATGAATCAGAATCAGAATATTGATCAGAATCATGTATTTGCACTGGAAGAACCCGATGAGTTAAACAAAGTTATTCTTCACCGATGTACAGCCGTTCACAAATGTTCAGTAGTGAGAGCAAGTCCCTGACCCAAAACAAACATCTCCTATTCACCCAGTTACTGCCATTGTTCCATGATGTGACACTGTACACGCCTGGCATTCAATTCAACAACAGCTTCACTCTCTTGTGTGCGGCATGCAAGCACGAGCACTTGGGAGTGATGCAAAACGTGGCCGGGACATAATGCTGCCCACTTGCCATCACATGCCCAGGGGAAATTCGGCTTAAATTGTATATCGTAAAATATACTGAGTGTGTTACGGTCAGAATATTTTCTGATTTGAGGAATCTTCAAAATACAAGTTGTTTGTGGTGCTGGCCAGGTACGTATGTTGAACTTCTTTCTCACCGTATGTAGCCAAACGTGATAATCGGAGGGGGTGCTGTCGTGAGTGCTTCCCTAACACGAGGTTGAACGTTTACATACAAATTGGGACTCGACTTGACCCATCATGCCTCCAGGATCAATGCAACGAGCGGTACTTTTCTGAGCATTACAAAAGTGTGCCAACGAGACTAGGCCCTGCATAAGATCACGCCAACTGTCATTTGAGGCTGAGTCAACCTAAGAGAGGCCCAGGATTGGTCCAAATCACCATTACTAATATTAGCCATGCCTGGGAGTTGAACGCAGGGTCCTGAGTTGATAGCGGAGTGCGCTAACCACTGTGCTAAAACCCGCAAACAGAAAAACTACTACTTAGCACCCTCATTTGAGCATAGACAACCTTTCTATTCTCCGCTAAAACATAAACCCGCAGAAATGATGTTGCGTTAAGTTATGAGGGCGGTGACACTGCATCGGCAATTATTCAACACAGTTTATGCATTATTGGTGTATTGGCGTTAATCACTGCACATAACCGTTTACACATATTTATATCCAGAGGGTGATATTTTCGTAGCTGCATTAATATCACTCTGTGGTTATTTATAGGACCGCAGGGTCATATTTTGACAAGTCTCAATAGCCAATTACCCCATGCATGTTTTCACATCTTGAAACATGCTATTAATTATAATTACTGTGAGCAGTTGGAACCAGCGTAGCCATTGACTGTTTATCAAATCACTCTGAATGTGCCCAATCTCATCAGATCTAGGGAAGGTGGAGGGGGGGGGGTCAGCTTGGTTAGTATTGGGATGGAAGATGCCTGGGAATTCCAGATGCTGTAGGGATGGGCTACACATTTGCCAAGAGATGGCGATGCAGCCATTAGTTGCCGAGGCCGTCTGTGCAGGGCTATGAGTGTGATCCCCTCATGTGCATAGATTGTCTCTGGGTTTCCTGGTTTTTACACCAATAAGTTGAAGATTTGTTCATGGAATTGCCAACACTTTAATTTTCGTCACGTGAGTTTCCACTCTGCTCCATTGTATCATTGTAATCCGAGTCTCCCTTCATTGATTGCAATAGATATAATGCTCGTTTTTTCTTCCAGATTACATCTATTGGTAAAGATAACTAGTTTTACATAACTTTTGTTTTGTTGATATGTATGCAGTCTTTATTGTGTGTTTTGTTGATTTATCATAGTTAATTATCATTGATTGTTATAATGACTGTGTCATCAGCACAACTGAGAGGGTTCCATCTATCTCAATTTAGGTTTGCACCTTTTTTTCTCAATCTATTGTTTGTAAATATCTTGTCACTCTACATGACATTGGTGAACGTGCATCTCTGAGATGATTTTTATTCCGATTTCGCTGCACAATAAATATATGTTTTTTTCGTATTATTATTGTTATTATATGAAAGCGGTATATTTGTTTAATATTTTAAGGGCTTACATCTTGAATCCTTGCCTCACTTGATGCAGCTAATCTGGCTGTGGCAGTCCCACCTGATGACGGAGACTTGTGTTGCCTCCGAAACGTCGTGATTTTTATTGTTTTATTTTTATAAATTTTATTTTTACCTACGTGACTTTACCGAAATAACTAAGAATATAATATTTTAAGGCCACGATTTGTGAGAGCCTAAATAAAATGATCGTCACCTTATCGTGGTGGTGGTGGTTGCGGGTTTTTTGTGTTCTAATGACACACAGAGCTATGTCGCCTGGAGTTTTGCACTCCTGGTAGGTTTAACACGCAGGCTTTCGAGACCAATATTATTAATAATAAACGTTTTTGGGTTAGATCGCGTTATTTATAAATGTGTCGTAAGCCGCCATTTTTTTTATTTTTAGTACAACGTATCGCTGGTAATTACATCCAGCATCATGTGGATTCACTCTTCAACACACCGGTGGGCTAACGCAGTGAACTATTTGTCTTTTGTCAACGTGACACTTTTTTTTGCTGATTGGCCGTGTCGGGTGGTGGAGGGTTACGACACATTTATAAATAACGCGATCTCACCCAAAAACGTTTATTATGACTCCTGGTAGGGTCTCCTATGGCGATCAGGTCCGGGGAAAGGTTCCAGACAAATAACCGCAAAAAAAGGTCCCCCCGTTTTACTTTAATATTATACATTACTGTTTGTAAAGTCATCATGGCTTTGACAGACAGACAATTAAGTAAATTAAATTACACTTAGAAAAGGAATCCATGATTAATTAAGTGTCAAATTGCCTTGATCTCAAACAGCAGTGTTCTCGGTTGGTCTTGTTAATATGCAAACTAGTTGCTTTACCATATACCCCATGATTCTGGAAATAATACATTAAAGTATATAGTATTAGAGAAAACACTAGTGTATTTTTTCCTTTGAACTTTGAGTCGCATTACATATGCAGAAAAACAGACAACACTGGTATTTTCTAAAAGGGCATTGCAGGACTGAATCAGACGCTTTTTATAGATTCCTCAGTAATTTCATCTTCATGTAAAAAAAAAACAGCGAGCCTCTATAAAACGAAAATAAGCAACCAAATACAAAAATGTTCCTGCCTGTCATGAAAAGGAAATCATCTGGATTTCCTACGATAGAGCTTGTTTGTGTATTCATCTTATGAAGGTTATTATTTATGAAGGTTATTATCATCATCTTATGAAGGTTATTATTTAACAGCTGGAGTCACTTTGCGCGCAAGCGACTGAAGTTCAGACGGTCCGTGGGCTCATGAATTCTGAAGAGGCGCAATAACACAGACGCCACCCATGGCTTCAGGACAGGGAATGTCACTTAACGTGCTGAGGCCCCCACGCGTTATTGAAATATCCCGTGAAAGGAAACTTTAATTCTTCAAATTTGCTCAAGAACACTTACTGCAACCAACAGAATGTGTCACCCTCTGAAGATATACAACTGCCCCATGCAGCCAATCTTCAGGGCAAACACAATAGCCTACTGGTGGATTTAAAATAGCTTACTATCTGTTCTGTAAGAAAAGTCAGCATGTTTTCTCATTGCCCTTGTGTTTTTTCTTATATTTCTGGACGCAAAAAAAAATATATTTTTTCCACGAAACTCAGTTTGTAACAAACTTCGATTCTCATCGGATGCCCTTCCACCAGCAGTCGCATAAGGGCCTCCACTCTGGAGCCCCCTTCAAGAGGGTATGTGGCCTACTCTTCCATGCTGGTCAGATACCTGGCAGGGGTGGGAGTGACCACACTTTACCACACCACACAGGACCTGCCAAACGACTAACTCTGGTGGACCCAATCTTGATTTGAAGCTTTCGTGACTGCAGGAATCCATATTCTTTGGTTCTTTCGGTAAAGTCACATAGGGAGAAAAAGTAATAAATCACGACGTTTCGATTGCAACACAAGCAATCGTCATCAGGTGGGACAACCACAGCAAGAAAAAAAACTGCTAAAGAAGCAGATTCAAAAACGCCTAGTTCAGCAGAATGTGGTGTACCCATTTATACCGCTGCATGGATAGAGATGGTGTGAGAGGGGGCGGCGGGGGGGGGGGGTGATACATGTGTCCATTATTTCAACGAGCAGGCCGGGAGATCAAAATGGAACGAAAGACCACTGGATTGCAAGTCCAGTGTGCTAACACCACAGCAGGATCCATTCTCCAGTGAAGATCGCACTCATTATACACAAAGCGTTTGCCACAAATGAACCACAATACCTTGTTCATATCATCAAGAGACATAAAACATCGTGCATACTCCGTTCATCCTCGCAGCAGCGGATTTTAACGAACCATCGAACAAAGATGGTCAACTGCAGCACGCACTGTCAGATAAGCTTCTGCGGCTGTCTGGAATGCTCTTCTTTCCGATATAGATTGAAAATTAATTTCTTTGGAACTGCTTTTTGTGTTAAGTTTGATGTCGTTCCCAGCACCTCCGATAAGCACGGTTGGCTACGTGCGGTGTCAACGAAGTTCAAAATACACACACACATAGAAGGGAATAATTATCTTGTAGTCGCAAGGAGGTGATCAGAGTCAGCTGGAGATAATTGTCATGGCTAAACCGGCGATGTCATCATTTGTTTGAAGCGTTCAAAAATGTCATCCCGGTCAAACTCCATTATCGTTGCCCGTTTCACCGCAATTCTCCAACTTCCGGTAGCCTCAGATCAGTCTCGTGGTGGCTGCCTATGCTCCGACCGAGCTGTAACACATGCGTGATGCCCATGGTTTGCTTTTCAAGATCCCTAGGCCTGGAACCCATTACCTCCTGACATTGCCGACATTAGCGGTCACTTAGTGTTCAAAAGGTCCTTGAGTAACAGCCTTCTGACAGACTGGCGAAAAGAAGACAACCCAAAAAAAAAACATTAGGGTGCTGTTTTTTTTATCATATTTACGAAACAATATTAATCTATTGCAAAGTAGCAATAGTTTGTAATCTGCATTTGTAGACAAATATTTGAAGAAAAAATTGAGAAAAAAATGCCAATTTTATCATCAAACCTCAGCTCTTGTTGACAGGACAGTGTGCCGCCATCGGAGTAATGAGTTGATGCAGCCGTTTATTAATCCACTGCTGGATGAATACCTCCCCATATTTTGTCAGTCCTGGGAGCTGTTTGGCCATACTTTACGAATGAGTGTTGACTAAGGGGAGCACCTAGCACAGGTATAGATACCACTCGCCACCGATGTTCGTCAGGTCTGTGAATTGAACTCTGGAATCCGTAATTGGTAGCGGAGTGTACGGACCATTGTGCCAACGCTCCCTGTGAAATTCCGAAGCTTGTAAATGTGGCACCATCGTGAGCTTATAATCCCCCAGCCACTGAACATTTAAATTTAGCCAGTAGGCAATTCATCTCTCAATCGGATCTGATGAATTTCCAATACAGATTCATCGATTGATTCAATAGTTTGTCATTATTATTGTTTTGATGGGATGCTGCCATATGGTGTACCGGTGAGCAAACTCGCCTTGCTGCAGGTCACACTGTAGCAAGACTCTCGTTGAATGGCAATTTCATTCGCAGTTCGAAATGTACAGTCGCCAGCGTGCATCACGCTCGACGTACACCGAGGGCACTGCATCTCTAATGGTCGATTTTAAAATCCGGAGCAAAATCGTTACATTCGCCAATCGTTCGGAGCAGGCAAGGCACGCATGCACAAAATAAAAACAGCAGCCTGTCTTCGAACGGCGATGACCGATCCCGAAACTTGGCGGAAAACCAAAATAACCTTTTTTTTACGAGCGGCGATTCTACCAATAAATAGAGGGGAGGAAAATAGCAACGTCAATTTCAACAGACAAACCGTGGCTGCGTGCGTGGATGCAGCGCGGACGCACGTGGGGAAGAAAAAAAAATAAGGCGGCGCGAAATTATACGGCAAACTCGCCAGTGTCGCGTGCGCAACAAAAATCGATGGCCGAGAAGATTGCCAATCACGCAGATAAGCTTCAGTCAGTTTCATGCAGATACACGTTTAACCCCTCCGTGTTCGGGAATTGTGCAAGCGGGAAAGGTGTTGTGGGCTGTTGTTGTTGCTGCTGCTGCTCTGTGTGACAATGTTACTCGCGCACACAATGTAGGATTATGGTCGATTTGTTTACATTTGTAAGAACAGAAACGTTACATTGGAATTGGTTTGCGTGTTTCGGATTATGTCACGCAAGTGGAATATTCGCACAATCGATGAGACGGGATGTGAGCGAGTTAATGAGTCAAACATGCTGTACAGATTGTATCAGTGATGCTGCGAGGTAGTTGTTTGCGTTGAGAATGAATAATGATTGTAACTTTATTTACTAGCTAGCACGAACAAATGCATTCATTGTCATGATGTGCGTAATAGGTAAAACAAATACTTATAGGGGAAGCAGGGGTAGAGTGGTCAGAGCACCTGTCTTTGAACTCAGTGACCTGAGTTCAATTCCCAACTACATCAAGGGTGAGTGAACCATTCTACATTGACCAGTGTGCTAAAGTATGCTCAACAACTCCCAGTATCAACAAGGTACGAGGAGGGCTGTAAAATACAATTGGTGATCAAAGCAAAAGGAGTGTCTGCTACATAAATTCGGTTACTTTACCACTGGATTAAGCCTGCCAATAGAAATGAGCAGCTTTCAATCATCGATTGAGCAGCAATATGCTGACTTGATAATTATTCATCGTACATCACCTTTTTTTTGCAACGGCTGAATGTGCCAGATCTTGTGGCATGTCAAAAGCCAAGCAGGACCCTTCGGCCTGGCGACACTTGGGGACGGGAGAACACTCAGGGTTACTCGGTGGTATAGGGGTGGGGCTGCGTGGTGGCCAGGCAATGCGAAATGAGTGATGAGCGTTACCCACTCGGAAGTGTTAATTTCTATTGTACTGCTTCTGCAGTTTCTTACTACATTAGGCAGTGTTGGCCAAATACGCCATAACGCACGACCCTTCTGAAGAAAAAAATAGTCTTTCGACTCACCAAGGCTTTCCTGGCAAATAAGATGCTGAGTAAACCTAGGGGAGGCCCAGGAACGATTCAAATATAAGCTACTAATATTAGCTATGACCAGGAACTTATTTACCCAGGTGTTTACGTGCCTTATACATGCCAATCCGTAAACTTGCATTTGCTATAATTTGAATGATATTTCAATACGGGAAATTATATTTAAACATAACCCCCCAATGCAAATTCTACACGTTCGGCGGATTGTAGCTGTGCAGCTGTGCAGCTGTAGGACAATGGTTTTGGGCACATAATGAGTAAGCTTATGCAGAATAATCTCGTCTTATTGCATTTCCTTAGTAACAACCTCAACCCATCGCAGCATACCAACGCCCCCACCCAATGCACCGCCAAATGCAGGAGCCCCTTCGAACATGGGTCCCAGTTTCATAATTATGATTATATATAATCCATGTGTGCGCCTGTGCATCAGCCATGCCGGCAGCAGAAAGGGTTACTGGAAATGCAAGGGCTCAGCCCCCCCTCCCCCCCCCTCTTTGTCCCCCTGTCAAGTTCCATTTTTCAGAATGCAGAGCAGCGGGCGTATACCGGGGATTATGAAACAGGTGGGGCTGGATGTGTTGGGGGGGATGGGGGTGTTTGGGGTGGCAAGCAGGGGATGGAGCAAGGGATGGAGCAGAGGGTGGAGCAGGGGATGGAGCAGGGTAGGGGATCTGCTGGCGGGGCGGGCGGAAAGGAGAGAAGCGGCAGCATCAATTTCATTGGCGCAAGAGACTGCCCTGAATGTGCTCTTTGGGGGCCAAAGCCATGCACACTTGATGTCCTGCTTGAGCAAGATGGAGAGGAGTGTTGGAGGAGCACAGCAATCCCACGTGTGTAGGAGGAGAGGGTCTCTCTCAGGCACTCCTCCAGTGCGAACATCAATGATGGGGCTCAATGCCTAGCACCACTTTTACTTACAAGCATCTTACAAGCATACGGCATGCAAGTGAGGAATCTGAGGAGGAGGTCTTATCGGCACAGCACTGGGTGTGTGTGTGTTTGTCCCTGTACATTTGGACGTGTGAAATAAATATTTATATAGTGGAGAGCGGTAGCGTCGTGGTTGACACACTGCGCTACAAAACCCACAACCTGAGTTCGATTCATGGCTAACGTCAGTGGTGTATATCCGAAGAAGTCCTGAACCTCCGCTAGGTTGACACAACCTTAAATGAGCACCCGATTCGATGCGCGAGGTGCGGTGCTGGCCACACCGCCCGTTTGCGCGCTTTCGTTCGCTCAAATCAGACATGCAAGGAAATCGCCGAACCATTCTCAAACCGCGATAAGCTCACGTGTGGAAGAAAGAGGCGTGGCGTTGCACGCATTGGCGTTATTTGATCATTTATGGTCTTGTGGAACCCAAATCAAGGTATGATGTCGATTCTGTTCAGATTGTCGATCTGTCCGATTGTACCATATTACCACGTCCGCATGCACACAGGCTATTGTAAAAAAAAAAAATGTGCTGCTGTCTTCATAACTGACAATGGGACATCGTCCCTTGTTAATGTGTGTGTGAGATGGACTAGGTGGTATCACAATGCATTACAATCCTGAGTTACTTAGATATCCACGCCACGCAGTATTTGGGTGGCTCTGGATACAATATCCCTGTGTGTGTTGGTTGCAGCCTGAGTCGGAGCACTCATCCCATCTGTCTAAATGGTGTTAGTGTGAAACACTAACACTGTACGTGTGTTTTTATTCGGTCTATACTATATATTATGGATTGCTCAGGGTTTTCTGATTCATCCTGAACAAAAAAAAGTAATCGAATCAGTGTAGATTTAAAAAAAGGTCATTATTTATCTGAAAATGTGAGGAGTGACGTCACCGTGCAGATGTCCGTGCCTTATCCGCCAATAATGCAGTCATGTGATATAATAAAAATGTTACATATTTAAAACAGAAAATAAAATAAAAAACATATGCATGGAAATACTATGCACAATAATTTGATATCCCCCCAAAAAATACGAAAAAATCTGAATTGCATCCCAACAATATAATTAAAACGTAAGTTAATTATAGTATGTTTGGACAAACTGCCCATGAGCATGGTGAGAAAATGGTGCAACACCTGCCTCATAGATTCCGATTACCTATAGAGCCAATCCACTTTTTGGGGTCGATCTTAAATTAGTATCATATTATCGGGTTGGTTGTCCGATAGAGCCTGCCACTTGCATTAAAAAAAACCACGGGAATTTTCCACAAACTCAGGATTCACTGAGAGAAGGACAACCACCATCCCACGCTCACTTGAGCAGAGACACACGTTGACTTTAACTAACCTTGCCCAGGGCTGTGTCTATGCTAACACAGTCGCGGTGTTCGATAAGTGGAACATGGGGTCTTGAAGGGTGACGGTGCCGATGGCAGATCCAATCACTTTCACGGAATGAATATAGCTCGCACATTAGGGATATAACGACGTATCGACGCACGGATTAAATTGTATTATTAAACTCTTCATCATCATTGGCCATGCGCGAGCCAGAGCTGGTTGACGGGATCTCATAAACCTTCACAGTCCCTCGCTGGTCCCGCGATGCAGCCATCCAAACAGCGTCCTGCAAACAATCTCATTTCATTGATCAATCTCTTAGGTGGCCACCCTCCAGGGCTTAATTCGCACCCCGGATTAGCACGGTTAGCTACGTACGGCGTGAAAGAAGTCCAACATACATAATTCCATGCTTTGGGTGTCATTTCATCACGAGGCTCAACTCTCAGATGTTATCCCTTCCAGTGATGGGCCCTGCGCAAAGTCCACTTTAACTTTCCCCAACAGTCAATGTGACATCACTGATTTGTGTTTATTCTCAGATACGGTTTGTCGTCTATCTCTCAGTGTCATTCCAATAATGCATCTCTCCGTGTTTATAATAAGCGCGCTTTCCGTATTTCGTTGCATTTTAGTAATCGGCATCCACGTGTATCTATATATAATGAAATTTGTGAATGTGTGTCTGTTCGAAATGTTAAGCATACTTTCCAACATGCAACAAACTTGAAATTTGGCATGTGGGTAGCTTCCAGACTGTACACAATGCAAAAAGTATTTAAAAAAATACTTTTGTATTTGGGGGGGGGGGGGGGGCAAAAAAGGGTTATATTTTCAAGGCAAGTGAGCAGTGACGTCACATCTGTGATATCACCCGCATGCGGCAGCGTCACGCAGTGTGCCTGCAGACGTCACGCACCCCCCCCCACCCTCCGTGTAGGCCGTGTATTAGTCCAAGACAAGAATCCAAGTCTCGGGCGAAGCCGGGTAGTAAAGCTAGTGATCCATATATCATAGCAGGTGGATTTGTATCGATTGGAATGTTTGTTTTTTATGCATCACAGTGTTGGTTCAAATAATTATCACCAATCATATCCCGGTCTGGCATGAACAGTTACTCTATGAATGCATGCTCTGAAGGACTTCCCGATCGTGTCCCCTCCAAGAAATAAATTCATTATTTGAGCAAACTTGTTGTCAATGTTTTTTTTATTTGGTTCGTAACTATCTAATGGTAAATGCATCAAATATTGCTCGTGATAGTCGCTACATTACGAATCGTTCCGCTGAGAACAATGGAGTGAATGTGACTCTACAAACACAACGCAAAGAAAAATACGAAAAAATAAATAGGTAGTAAAACGAGACGATACAAAAAAAAATCTTTATTGAATCGTGGCCCCATAATTGTGACAATTCATTAAATTGTTGGCAGGGTGACTCATTACATGGCCAGGACATACACCGTACGTAGGAATACTGCCAAAGTGTAATGGCTATGTCACTGGATTCAATCTCCCGGTGCAGCAGTTGAAAACATGGCCACGTTTTTTTTGTTTAAGACCTCAGCCAGCTGCGTTCACTCAGCAGTTTAAATAAGCGGACCCGCGGCTAGTCGATGGGTAGGTCACCCGTGGTGGTGTAAAGTTGTGGGTTTTCACACATCTTCTAAGTTGTCTGCCGGCCAGCGTGGAAGAGTAGGCCAAATACCCTCGAGAAAGGTTATACTCTCTGGTTCTTTCGGTAAAGTCACGTAGATAGAAACAAATAATCAAAGACAACACAACGTTTTGGTCGCAACACAAGCGACCTTCTTCAGGTGAGAAAAACACTCCTACAGCCAAACTCCCCCTCCCTCCCGTGCCTATATAAAGCCACAACAGCAGAATGTTTTTCTCACCTGAAGAAGGCCGCTTGTGTTGCGACCGAAACGTCGTGCGAATATGGATTCCTGCAGTCATGAAAGCTTCCAATCAAGATTGAGAGAGGTTATCTTGAGCTCCCTCTGTCGGAGACCCCTTTTTGTCAGCAGTGGCGTAAGCAAGCAATTACAGCACTATGCATTTACATTTTACATATAATGTTTTAGAGTTTAAAAAGCACTATATTGGCCTCTAGGTGGTGGGTGGCATTATGACAACACGTGCTTTACGCTTGCTAACCTTGCAGGGGCAACCGTTGGATTATGATGAACCACGGGGCATATCCAGATGTTAAATGATTGCTGCACAGAGACTGGCATTGATACCGATTTCTCACTTTATTTGATCCACTTAATGCTTTGCTTATTGATCTTGCTGTGCTCATAGCCTGCAAACAAAATCCACTTACATGACCCATATTTTATTATGATTTTAGCCATGGCTTTGCTATCTCTTCTTGAGTGTCACTCTTCTCTAGGCTTGTGGCACACAAAAACATACTTTAGGAAATGGCATGTTTTTTTATATATATAAATTAAACATTAACATTATTTAACCCGGGGAGCAATTGCATGAATAAAAAAGTAATTAACCACCGGATAATGAAATTCATTCCACTATAACCTTAGAGCTATGCCTGTGTGTGTGTGTATAATCGCGCTGAAGCCAATGCGGCTGCACCACATTTGCATACAAAAATAAATCAGCGCTGCCAAAGACACTGACCCAAAACGTGAATGTGTCAAAATGCATTGACCAAAATTGCACTGTGAACGGTTCAAACGTAAAAAAAAAAATGCAAAACAAACCGCGTTAAAAATGCAGTGTTGCCAAAGACGGTGACCCAAAATATTCTGAATGTCAAAGCACAAACACATTTTCGTGACATTAGAATAAGAATTATGCACAATAAACGCAATTTAATCACATACGAGTTCACATTGTGTTTAAGAGAGTGTGTGTGTGTGTGTGTGCTTGCAATCAAATTCCCGGGCTATGGACCTCAGTGGAAACTGCATTCACTGGTGCTCTGGGCCTCTTACTTGGATGCCTCAGCCTTAAAAGTAATACCCCGGTGTGGTATGTAATAAACAACAGCAATGAAAAGACAAAAGCTGCTGTGTGTGGAGCTCACCACGCAAGTGCCTCATACGCCATTCCAGAAAAACAGGTACTCCCTCACTGACAGTGCGTTCCTCTACAGTTTACAAGGGACATTCATCTTTACATACATTTTTTATAAGTATATATACTCCATGCACCGCTGCTACAAATGACAACCGGAGAAGAGAAGACATGCATCAACGGCAAGGTGCACATTTTGTTGTAAACCCCATCCCTAGAAAAGCGTCATCACAATCTTTGCCAAATATTGTTTACCAGAATTTCAGAGGTCAACGACCACGAGCTTGCTACATGGCCAACGGCCCATGGGTTGTGGATGAGTGCTCGCTTCCCCGAGGATCGTCAACCGGGTCAAGGACTTTGTGTGGGCTTCAGGGTCACGGCCCATGCGTCTTAGCCGGGCCTCTGGCCTTTGCCACGAGGGATCGAGCCTCAACCTTTGTTCGAGCAAACCCATACAGGATCGATTCTCTGCAGACGTCCCAAGTGATCATTAGCTATCGAACAAAGATGGTCAATGCGTCGCGCTCTTTCAGATGCGCTTCTGCGGCCGTCTGGATCGCTCTTCCTTCCGATATAAGGAAGCAACTGGAGCTACGCACTTTTAAATCTCGTTTGAAAACGAATTTCTTTTGAACTGTGTTTTGTGTTTTGTTTCTGGTCTCTACCCCCGGACCTGCGATTAGCATGGTTGGCTACGTACGGTGCGAAATAAGTTTAACATACATCTTTTTCGCACAAAGTTGAGGATATCCTAATGCGTGGTTTCAGGTGGTTATTGGCTACTGGGCTGCAACCGCGTTAAATCTACTCAAGAGTACTGAGTACGCTGTTTTGCGCCCTGGTATTATCACAAGTTCTGTCATCAGTTCAACTGGCGTTTATGTCACCTTGTTGGAGAGCTACTCAAAAGATACCGTAACTTTTGTCCAACATGTTGTTGGTGTTTCTCAGCTATATCTAAACGTTTCTGGGGAGTCCAGATACAGAGTCGAGATACCCTAGCAACAACCACTGTGAGTGTCCCTCAGCCGATAACATTCAGATGGCTTGCAATGTCAAATTGTACCGCATCAAGCACACTGATGTTTTACGTGGAACAGTGTAAAACTATTTGTCACAGAAATGTGTTTTTAAATAGAGTATATGGTAGAGTATAATTTTAAAAATGTTATTTACTGTGCTGTGTGTAATGCATTTGTACGGGTGGCAGTGTGATTAAAAGCTTGACTCACAATCACAATGGAACGAGTTTAATTCCAGATCGGCGTTTGACTCAACCCCATCACACCTTCAAGGTTAACACAATCAGTACCACTTTGTAGAATGTTATCTGGGGTTGTTGTGTCGACTGGCCCAATTACATGGAATTGTGGAATTTTCGCTTTGGCTCAGATATGCCTCGATGCACGATTGAGTAGGGACACACTGTGACTGAATATTGAGTAGGCAATAGCTCACTTTAAACAGAGTTCATCTCTAACGTGTTGTATATACAACAAGATTCATTCGTTGAGGCTAAAAAAATCCATATTGCACATTGTAGTATATGTTTGGGTTGTAAGTCAAGTTTTATAGTTATCATTTGTCAGTTAGTAAGTTTCTAATTTGAAAAAGAGCCATAAGTAATTATAACTACTGCACATATTGTCATGGTTATGCTGCAAAGCTGTACAATGTGTACTCTTTGGTTTTTTCGGTAAAGTCACGTAGGTAAAAAATAAAATAAATGAAAACAACTAAATTAAATCACGACGTTTTGGGCGCAACACAAGCGTCCCTCATCAGGTGGGAAAGCATGGCCTACTGCTGATGCAGACTAAATTAGACTAAATTATTCTGCATTATTACATTTTTTACCTACGTGACTTTACCGAAAAAACAAAGAGCATGAATTATTGCAGTCACGAAATCTTAAAATCTCTCCAATGTGTTTTTGGAGAGCTGTACAAACCAGAATGTCGGACGTTTCGCTCCACATCTGATCGCCCACGCCAAAAAAAAAACTGGAGCATTGTTCATCTTTGCTGGTGCCCCTGTATCAGCAGAGGAAATTCCACATTCCTGTGCTGCAGGTAGTCTTTCCATAGGAAGACCGTGACTGCCTCCCACAAAATGGTAGACGTTTTATGGACTACGGAAGAAAACATCGGCAGAGATAACCACAGCCCTTGCTAGCATATTTTTCAAATAAATATCCAAATAATCCTATTATTTTACAAACAGCGATTTCAATTTCGTGTCAGAAATTTCCTGCTGTTGTTGTTGTTGTTGTTGTCAGATTTGAGGACACCGTGTGAAATACACAATTCCTGAATGCTACAATGCACCGTTTTCAACAATAGGTTAAGTATTCCTCATCCTATACATTACTTGTTTTGACATTGATATTGGCCATTAAAAAATACATTTTGCAGGCATGGACATGAACGGGCAGTGGCAGTCTAAATGCTAATGTAATACATCCGGCCAACACACGTGTCCCATCGCCTTGCGAGCGAGTTAATAAAACATTAATATTGAAATTATGACACCGTAATGGAAAACCTGCAGTATACATGGATGTTGTGATACTTTGTGATTCATGTTTAGGTTTGTACATTCACATTTATGCTCCACAGCTGCGCGGAAAATTAGATGTTGCATTTTTGTGCTTTATTGTTATGCATGTGCCATACTTTACAAACACATTGACATTGTCCACACAAAAATTGTACGTTCCATCCATTACACTGCAATATATGTACCATGCAATATAATTAAAAATCACGGTCTTTTAAAATTTCGAAAAATGTATAAATTGATGTCTTCGCAATGTCAATGCCAATGTATTAGAACCTCCTATTCAAATCCCACATAGGCTGGTTGTAGTATGGTGGCGATATTATTTCTAAATCATCATTAACCGTGATCAATACACTGGTGGACAAAGGTCTCCCAAATATTCCACCACCTCTCATGATCCTGCGGTATCAATATCCACCGAGCACCTGCACAGGAACTGATTTCAATGCTCCATCTCCTTGGTGGGTTTGCTGTCAGACGCTTTTCATTCCTCAATTGCCACATTCACGAATGTTCTTAGATATTAAATCAATGCATTGTAGGCCATCCTTATAAATGCCAAGTATTAAAGAGACAATTTAAAGGTACACGATTATTTTACAATACTGTACTGCATTTTAATGTCACATAAACTTTTAACGTGGAATTAAATCCCCACAGGGCTATCTACAGTGTACAAATTTACTGCAATAGGACAATATAAAAATCCTAATCATTAAGCGTGTTCCTGTCAGGTACTCTAGTTCCCACATAATAATGCACAGTTTATTTATAACAGCAACCAAGAGTGGGATTTCTTTATTAGCTTTAGCGTCACACGCCACACAAGTTGAATTTCTGTTGTCAGTGATGATTGGAGATTGGAAATGTTTAAGTGTTTAGCACAATGCTCAGCGCAGTTGCAAACGTTGTCTCTGACCTTGCTCATTGGGTAAAATCAATCACACACTGGATCCGTTCCTGGAGGTCTAAATTCAAACATTCTAGTTTAAAGATATGTATTGTCATAATAACGGACTCAATTATATTTCTGCAATATCTGAGCTTTCTGGCCAGTTGATATTACTGGCGAAACGTCATACTCAGATTGTAAATATTGTGGCTTGGCTCTCCAACACACCGGTGTGCTGTACAAGTGATTCATTGGCACGTTCTGTTTACCTGACAACCCTTACAAGTTGTCTGTGTCGGGTGATGGCGGGTTTTAACGACACATTTATATATTTTTGCGATCTAACCCAAAAAAACTCTACTATGGATGATATTGGTCGCGAAAGCCTGCTACGTGTTAAACTTCATGGCCTGTCCAGAAGGCCAATGGAATTTACATCAGTCATTCAGTCAAAAGCATCTATTGATATTATAGAAAAAAATGCGATTGTCGGAAGGATGCACTGGTTCCTAATATCGGAATGTAGAATTCACAATGCAAGCTCAAAATTATCACTGGAGATGAACACAAGCACACGTGCTTCATTTGATCATATACACAACATACAATGCACGAATACAGATACAAAAATAAATCTCCCTGTTCACGAGCACCTATATAGGCCAGCATGGAGCACATGAGTGGGGTGTGGTCTGAACCACACACAGATGCCTTTGTCTGCGTAACGTTCACACACACTGACCAACATGATTTAGTTCTGAAATGAACATTGAGGTGATGCTCATCTCCTGTGTACGCCCCTGGAAGCGGTGATGGTAATTATTCATTCCTATGGCAGGGGTAAGTCTGTCCTAGAGAACGACCACTGTTGCCTTCCCGACAAAGTGGTACTCACCGTGTTGTGTTGCAATCGAAACGTCGTAATATGCTATTATTTAATTTATTATTTTATTTTTAGACGTGACTTAACCGAAAGAACCAAATAATAATTCCTGCAGTCACGAAAGCTCCAAAATTAAGATGGTACTCACCGTGCCAGGTACTCAATTTTAGGCGAAAACCAACCGAGGCAAGACCCACGCTTTGGGTTGAGATACCAAATCACTATTAGGATGCATGCCAATGAATTCCCGACCCTTCATGAAGTTACAAGATATTCCAATACTGCAATGATTTATAATAATACGCAATCATGAGCATAATTCTAATAAGAATAATAACATTCGAAACCTTTGTTTGGTGCGAGGGAATAACGCGCATGCTATGCAAAGTCTGCCGCTATGGGGCGATGTTGCTCCGTGGTTTTACCCAATTAAGTCACGTGCGAGTCACGTTCACATTTGACGAGCGTGGACCATGATACCCACATACAACAGTGCCGGGTGATCCTAGTAGCAAAAGTAGCTAAATACTTTCAAGCTACTAATTCCGGTTCAGTGATTCTGCACTTGCTTTATTGCTATAGTACTATACTGCCTTCAACTGTTATGAACGACTGCGTGTTTAAGGTTAGCGATTTGTCGTATTATCTGGCTGTATAGCAAATGAAAACATACAATTACTTTGCTTTGCAAGTTGAGAAATTGTGTTTTCATATGTATGTGTTTTTTTTTATTAGGGCCCATTTATAGCATATACTACAGGCCCCGCACTAGCTTAATCCGGCACTGACATACATACACACATAACTATATATGACCTACTCGTTTTCGAATAGCATCACGGGATCGTAAACATCCACCGTGAAGCAGGCGGCATGTATTTGTGATTGGTTGGTTTTAATGTTTTTTGTTTTGTTCATAGGGTGCACTGCGCAAGGATGGCACGCATGCCTGTACAACCCAGCATTCCTACACGAGCGGAGTTCGCAGCTCCCATAGACAAAATCCCGTTGAAAGGCGGTACACTAAATAGGCGAGTGCACCATCTGCGTGTATCCTTTGAGTGCTATGGCCCTCATTATATACTCGCGCGTTTTCGAAAAGACACTTGGGATTCCTGACCCGTAAAATAACCACACGTTTCAAAAGCACTGACCAAACATCCCAATGCAGTCGTGAAACTCATCGAGTGAGTCCTGGATAAACAAAAGCCATTGTATATATGCGGATATATATTGCAAACAACTGCTATTCATTTGACGCATTCGAACTGTGAAAAGTGGTTACATTCTGTCGATTGCTTTGCCAGTTATCGTGTTCATCTTGTGCCGGTGATTTGTAATGGAAACTAATTCCAGGCCTGGTCCCAACAATTTTCTGCCTCCGTGCTGCCGTTCTCTTCCCCACCCTGCCCATACATCTGCTAAGCCGCATGCTGCAATGCAAGAGCACCCATGGCTGTAATACCCTTCGGAGGAATAATGGGAACCCTTGGCGTGTGACTCCAACAGACCTGTTTCTGAACCTGTGCTCCGCTAGATAGCCCAGCGACTGTGTCGCGAATAGGGATTTTGACATTGTACGGCAAAATGCACGACAACAAAAGTGAACCGTTTGCACGTGAACGGCATTGGGGACGAACGTTAAAATGTGCATCTTTTTTTGGAACGCTAACAATTTCTACGTTTCATATTTCCAACGGTGCTTTTATTTCCAGTTACTGTAGATTACTAACAATGCCGCCGTGTAGTTACGGTTAGCACGCTGCACTTGCGTTCATGTGGTCACCCCGGTTTGATCTCCCTGCGTGGCAGCTGAACCTGTGGAAACGCTTTCGAAATGCACCCCCCACCGCCGCCCCACTCGCCTTTGTCAACCGAGCAGTGTAAAAGGGTACACAGCGCAGTTTGTCGATCAGAAGGTCACGTGTGGTGGGGGTGAAGTACCGGGCCAACAATACATTCTGAAGGTGATCCCTTCAGCTGCCTCGAGCGAAAGCCCTTCCGCCAGCAGTGGTTTGAGCAAGACATTGCAGGGCTGCACCTTTGCCACCGTAGTTTTATTGGTCGGGTGTCAACCGTGCAATGGCCGAGGGATCGACTGCATTGGGATGTTTGGTCAGTGTTTTTAAAACGTGTGGTTATTTTACGGGTCAGGAAACCCAAGTGTCTTTTCAAAAACGCGCAAGTATATAATGAGGGCCATAGCACCCAAAAGACCCACGCAGATGGTTCACTCGCCTATTTGCTGTACTGCCTTTTAATGGGATTTTGTCCATGGGGCAGAAACAAACAACATTGGCCGTAATGACGTCTGGTGTTGACCGTATATGCACATATCAATGAAAGCAACGCATCAAAAACGAATTGTTCTTATATTACTGCACTTGGTTACTCAGCAAACCCTCACCGAGTCTCATGGCACGATTTCAAGAGAGTCCTGCCAAATGTTGCGGTCGATGGGGGCAGGCGGGCGACCCTCGCTCTGTATATTCTATCCAATTAATTTCCCGATATATTTTCATCTTTGGCACATTTTGAACTACGACGCCGGCAAACGGCCTACGATTCCGAACGATGTCACGGGACATTTAACGAGCACTGTGAACCGGATGGCCCATAATAGTAAAGGTTAACAGCAGCTGCAGAAATAACCAGGGCGGCCGCTGGAATCGAACCGTGAACCCCTGCAACGAGCGGCCATTGTGCTCCCGCTATGCCATTTCACCGCCCTGAACAGCAATAAGAGCACTTTGGTAACAACTTACAGGTCATACACCGTGATAATATCGATCTTGATCGTCCATTTGCGCGGTTGACTACATTCAGTTCAAAAGAAGTTCCACGAGCAATTATACAAATGCGATCTCGTAAGAAGTGTAATGGTACCCTCATTTCATAGATACATGAGCCTTTTATATAGACAGGCAAGCTAAACATGAGAATCAGCTTTCTTTGCGTGTTCAGAAAGAAGTAATTGCAAGGCGTGGAGCCATCAACAGCATTGGTTGTGATGACCGATTGCCCGTGACCTTAAACGATACGTCCCTGCCTCTCTAAACATGTGTGGTGGTGGTGGTGGTGGCATTCCTGCTGACCGTTGGTAGCCCCGGGACCTGGTTGAAATGACAAACGTCTTCGAGCCGAACAGAACAACCTCCCTGCTTCGGACAAAGCGGCGCTCATTGCAGAACCACGAGAGATGACACCAACTGTCGAGGGAGACGTTCCATCCGGCAGCGGAATGACCATGGCTGATGGTGATTATGATGAAAGTGCTTCTCGATATGAGCCTACGAACACTGTGACCGCAAACGGGGCGCTCCAACCGTCGTTGCCACCTGGCAGGATAATTAACAAGGGCGGCGTCTAATTATTATCGGACCGTCAAACAGATTTTCATGAGGGGCTGTAACGGGGGTTATCACGCGTCGAATTCAGCGTCAGGCGAGGGATAAGACGCAATCTCCCCATAAGCTTCGCATCACGGCCACAGAATGACGAAACTGAGCCTGTTTGGACGAATCAATGTCTCCAAGTGGATAAAGCAAATGTGGGGCGACACTCTCTCCCAATCCGGATTACATTCCATTCTCCTGGGAAATTACAGGGCCCACGCTGATTTCTCTATAGGAGCCCGGCTGCCTCCTTTGCAGCAACTTGCATCAGTTTACCAATTCAACCTTCTATTTCTCCTCAATATTGCTATGAAATGAACACTGCTTTGCCGGGGCTTGCACGCGCATGTGTGTGTTCTGTTTTTTTTCTTATTCAGTTTTTTTCTTCTCCTCTCCAAAAGTGCTTTGGATGCTTACGTGACCGACTTTTTGTTGCACGTCGCGCCGAGGTGGAAAGCGGCCGTGGTACAAAAGAAACATCGGCGAGTTAATTTTCCGCAGCGGCGTTTCCATCGGAGGACATCGAGGAAATTAAATAGTTTAGCGCGTAACACGGCCCTAACCAACTCTACAGTTAATCACCATGACAGCGACGGGTGGAAGGCAAGCCGTGCTAGTGCCAAAAGCAGAATGGCAATATAAATATTCATTAAAAAATACACATATCTGGTGTTTGTGTTTGTATACGTACGGGTACACATCAGCCGTGCGTGCGCGTGTTTATAGTGTGAGTAGTTGCATGGTGAATAGCGCACCTTGCTACGAACAACGTGGCGTAAGTTTTGTTCCCGGCCACAACTTAACATCAGTGTTTAATACAATATCGGAACCCGGTCCTCAGCCTCTGCGAGGTCGACTCCGACCTTAAACGAGTACCGAGCGTGGTGTGCAGACATCAGCACTGAGTGAACTTGTGCAGCCGTGCGCTGGCCTTAATGGGTGCTCGCTAACAGAACTCGTTCGGGCGACATTGGGCGATCTTGTGTCAATGTGGGCCGAGTGACGTTTAACACCACAACGGCACCAATTTGTGGGCCGTCTGGACTTGATTCGTCCTCCCCGTCACTTCGCTCAGAGCATGGAAGGTTAAAAGGGCCGATATTTGTCTTCTTTGCACATGGAGGATTTAGTTTGTTAGCAGGTGTGACCGCACCATCCCACCGTACGAGAGACCCAGGTTGGACACGTTTAGCAATTGGTATCTGAAACTGGCCTGGGCCTCCCTTAGGTCAACCGGGATGAAAATAATTATCTGGCGAGATGCATTAACACAATCCCTGGGGAGACAAAAGCAGTTTGGCTTAATGCAGGTCACACCCCCCCCCCCCCCCCTGTGTGGTCTTAACAGGTGCTCACTAACAGCCCTTGTCACAAAATCCTTATACGGCTAAAGTAGGAACCTCAGTCTCTGTTTATATATGTAGTTATGTGCCCACTATTTGTATACAATAGATCTGGCCAAGTGGTGCTGTGAGTTGTGAATTTAAATCCCTGGTGAAGGCTTGACTCGACCGCTGTGTAAATGTTTTAGTGTCGTGCTGGAGAGCTGTCCGATGTGTGACAGGAGTGGTTCCGCTCAATGTTCAACGTTTGTCCTCAGTTGCTGAGGAAGCTCCCAACACGTTGAGCGAAACTATTAAAAATAAACTATTAAACTATTTTCTTTTATAATAATAATAATATTCATGCAATGTATAACGCGCGCAAACTTGCGGACGCAGCGGCCGCAACTCACAGAGACGCGGAGCCAAGCTCAGAGTCACTCGAAAGCACGTGGTTGTAGAGGTGAGTCTTTAAGTGTCTCTTGAAGGAGACGATTGAGGTAATGCTGCGAATGTGCAAAGGGATGGCGTTCCAGACTGGCGAACGTGCCAGGTATAATGCCCAGTGAGCGAAATGGATCCTTTTCAGCAGCGACCTGGCCACGAAGACGTGGTGTGGATATTACTCCGGGTGCGTTCCGTTTTTTCCCTCCACATTTAGTAACAACAACAACAACAACGCGTTTTGAGTATTTGGCTGTGATACATTTTCACACGATGAGCCGTTTCATTGAGCTATCATTTGTGGTCAGATCGCGTCTGGAAAAAAAGAGCTCTATAGAGCTCAGTGGGTCTTACGTGGTGAAAAAAAAAAAAATCTAGTCATTTAGTTTTACTTTCATAGTTACACCCTTGTAACATTCTCACTTCAATACATGTGTAGCCAGAGGTGGAGGCTGTGAAGGTAGGATTTAGGTCTGCAAACGCACTGCGAGAATGTCATACCGCCCAAAGACATTCATGAGTTTGAGTAATGAAAGTACATACATTATTTATTCGTCGCCTTACGCACATGGTGTGTGGTCGGAGTGTTATGGAAAAAAAATCAATGAATGTAGACCTGTGTTACACCGTGCATTTGAGGACACTTCGGTGAATGAGTTACTTGCTTTCAAGTGGCTTTTTATTGAATCAAGTGACTGCTGAAGCAAGCAGCACATGCATGCCTCCATGTAATGTCTCATACATCAATCTACATCGATCACATTTGATTAAATAAAGTATTTATTTCAACGACTATTGGGATACAATGTATAATGCATGGGACAGAAAATGAGTTGCGTGTCCTTTCTTGCACGTGGTATTCCTGCGTGAGAATGATCTTTCCTAGATTCACGTGGACGCTTAAAATTATCAATGTAATTTCACCAAATATATGAATTAAGTCCAGTAAACGAAAATGTATATATATCACGAAAGTAATGTCTGTCGTAAAACAGTGGAGCTTCCAATGTGGGTCTCATGTAAAAGTATGTACAGGTAAAGGCGCAGCTCAGCAATTGCTCACCGCACACCACTGCTGGCAGGAGCTCTGCTGAGTGTATTTTGGCCTCACTCTTCCACGCTGGTGCATGCCTTGGGAGAGGTGGGATGCACCCACACTTTGCACCACCACACGTGACCTCACGTGATCAGCTAACTGCTGCACCGATCTGGCAAGAGAGAGCAATCTCTAGATTTCAAGTCCAACACACAATGAAAGCAATGCCCTAATTCAAAGTAGTCTCGGAGATTTTATATATATGTGTATATATCGCTGCCAGCTATAGCATAGCTTTTGGAAGCAGTCCTGAAAGTGTTCAGTTGAAATGTCTTTCAGTTGAATAATCACATTTGCTGTCATGTCCTCAATGCCTTCAATGTGAGTTGTATGCATCGCATTCTGAGTTGATGTGCCAAGCGTTTCGGAGGGAGAATTTCTCAGTGCAGCACAACATTTAACGTTGCATCATTTGCTCTCTCTCCATGATGGTTCAAAAGGTGCCGAAAACTCATACTGCCGGGGCCTGCTACTGTAATCACCCACACAGCGTACAATTTGGGAGGGGGTAGAATGATCCGGGGGATGCAGCGGTGGAGTGCTTAGTGTCCTGCAATATCAACTGGCCCATTACAGTTCAGTTCTCAACCAATTGTGTACGTCATTGGCCAGTGATATCTGGACCAGTCCTTGCTCCCTCCCTGCCCCCTCTTCCTTCACCAACCCATAATGACCAAGGTGGCGAAGTATGGTCAAACAAACCCTACGATTGCCGTGGCATGGGGAGTCCTTCGTCCAGCAGTGAATTGACAATGTGATGTATTTTATAGAATAATTTATATTTCATTTATAATAATAACAGGTCACAATTATAACACAAAACACATAATTTTAACGGTGTCTCTTCATTTGTTACCAATGACTTTGTAAACATTTTGACCGTACTTCGTACGAGATTTTCAATCGATTAAAATGTTTATTTTGTTTAATAATATAACATAGTCGAAAATGATTGGGTGTGTTGGAAGTTGCTATTAGAACATCACCAATTAAAGCCAGCACAGCGAATAATTGGGTGATATACTAGGCACCATGCCTGGCTGCCTTTATCTTCCCAAAGACATACCAGTTACTGTGTTCATTACAGACCATTTCAACCCATGGGAGGCCCAAGCATGCTTCAGATACAAATGTCCATGAAGTCGTGAATAGCCAGAATACAAAACCAGATGATCTTGTCCACATACATTACACGCAGCGTGATCCTTTCACAGATACCCCGTGAATTCCTAATAACCATCTTGTTTTCCTGTTAACATGTGACTGAAGACTGTGAACGTGATGGCTAAAATCTAACAAGGGAGTCTGTTAAACGATTTAAGATTAATGGGGAGGGGGCATGCAGAGGGTTTTGAAACAAAATTTTGATTTTTTTTTCTGTAAATTATTTAAATTATTTTAATGAAATATCTGTCAATGGATCACCGTGTAGATTAAAATCGGTGTCTTGATGCTCCAATGTGTGCGGAGCATTGCCTCTCTTTAGTCAGCATCCCTGCGGAAAGTGGAAAGTTTCACATTCCTGAATGGCAGGGGCCAGTCTTCATCACCACTGTCAGTTTCCTACAGAGTGATATCGACGGGAAGGATGGGCATCATGCCACAGTTGTACCCGTTCGATATACAGACGATATGCACACACACAAACCGACATGCACTTAATGCTATAATATCAATTATGAAGATCCCCTTGATAATCTCGCAATGAAAGTAAATAATTATTGAAAAACGAAGCAAGAAATGTCAGGGCTTGTTTTTATAAAATATGCTCAGTGTATGCGACGAAGATTTACAGCCAACTACGGTCCGACCGAAGTGTTTATTTATTCTGTTATATATAAAAAAAACTGTATCATTTTTAAGTGGCCTATATAATCGTAGTAAGTAAATTACAGCCTTAAGGTTCCCATGGGATCGTGTAATATTTTGTTAGCTTTCTTGCACAATGCTGTAGAATTTGAAATCATCTGCAGAGCGTGCACCGTTTTGCATGCATTTGCATGGGCACAATCGGCCTTTATGGGTGAATGGGATGGGTTTTCCCCTCCTAGTCCAAATTAAAGAAGTGTTCGCAAAGACCGTGCGCTTCCCGTTCGCCAGAGATTAGCCCAAAACCATCACGGGTCAGGTCCTCTCACAATGTGCAGGCCCATTCACTGAAGTTCTATTTATCACGGATTAAAACCAACCGATGCCATGTGAATACAAGCCAGGCAATCCTTCTCAGTGTTCTGCAGCAGCGGTTAAAATCTGGTGGATCAAAACGCTTCCCCACCCCCCCCTTCCCCCCCCCCGGTCATACAACAGAAAATGCGTAAATAGAGAATTGAGGAAAGACATGAGTTTGATGGAAAACCCTTTCACCGGAAAGGGTTTTGTGTGAATGAACAAGATGGATTGTTCAAGCGGCCGAGCATGGCTGTGCACGCCAATAATTGAGAGCTTTGGAGGTATGTTCGGTGGATTGATCAGACATTCTAAGTTCGGATGAGTCTTCAAACCTACTACTTGGTTACAGAATGGTAGCCAGCTTGCTGACCGATGCGTGGGTGCCCGTAGGTTTCCGTTGAGTTGCATCCTTTCGTATGTGCGGGTTTGCTCCATATATTTCTGATTACCTCCCCACTGGGTGAAAAACTCAATTAAGAATTGGTCAAATATCCCATGCTGCTCCATTTTTAAAAATAAATAATATAAAAGTAATAGGAATGCACACATTGAGGCTTTACGGGATAAATGCACTTGAGGATATATTTTTTCAGGGAACGTTTTCCAACTTGATTCCATCTCGATAAAATGTAATTGCACAGCTTGAATTACTAATGGATAATAATAATAATGAACATTACTTATATATATACACACACAATTAATGCAGGCAACTAAAGCAGCTACTCGAATTATCTTAAATGAAAGTATTACATTATTATGTATCGTATGCTCCTAAAATTCTCGACTAAACTACACACATCGGTTGTTCTTTGGAGAGACTTCCTCCAACCATAGGAATGTTGAATTTCCATCAATGAATCAAAACTGGCAACGGAGATAATCATGAGTAAAACGTTAATATCCCCTTCCATCATCATGATCATCCTCATCAGCCATAATCAATCCATCGCTGGCTCAAGGGCCTCCCCAATTCATCGCCATAAACCTCACGGTCCCGCGATGACAATCCTCGTACCAATCAGGATTCGTACGGTGCGAAAGAAGTTATCCATGCATACATTCCACGCACACCCCCTCCCCCCCCAACGTCTCTTCAGAATTCATAATCAACGTTTTTGGGTTGAGATCGCGTTATTTATAAATGTGTCGTAACCCTCCACCACCCGACACGGCCAATTAGTAAAAAAGTGTCACGTTGACAAAAGACAAATAGTTCACTGCTTTAGCCCACCGGTGTGTTGAAGCGTGAAACCACAACATTTACAATTTGAGTAGTACGACGTTTCGCTGGTAATTGCATCCAGCATCATCGGGCAATTCGCCAGAATACTGATTGGCCGTGTCGAGTGGTGGAGGGCTACGACACATTTATAAATAACGCGATCTAAACCCAAAAACGTTGATTATGAATAATATTGGTCGCGAAAGCCTACGTGTTAAATAGTCTCTTCAGAAACCGTACATTTCCAGTCGCCACACCGGACCGCATTAATAAGGCACCACTTCGACGACTGTCACGCTGTTAACAAGGCCTCGCGGCGTGAAGCCTCCTCGATGCACAGCTGCCAAAACAAAGTCAATTTGCTTGTAATTGGTGATAATGCAGTGGTTAGCGCAAGCCGGCTTTCGTGGCCGCACCAGATTCGTCCGTCAAGAACACGTGCGTGTTGCTGGTCACGTTCTTTGCGATGACGACGTTGATTGACGTGAAAACCGAATGCCGACTGAAGACGCTTTAAAAAGTTGCGTCGACTTCTTTCAACCAACTTTCTTCGTCGATTTATATTCGGTCACTATTTCGTTTGTATGTATATATGTTGAACTTCTTTCGCACCGTACGTAGCCAACCGTTCTAATCGGAGTTACGGGGGAAGACATTGTGGTGATCTAGGTCACTATCACAAATAAGACTATCATGGTCTCTTGTGTTATTGGCCAATTGAACACAAATTAACTTCAGACTGGAGCCGCTATTTGACCAATCAATAGCTAAAGGTGCAACCCTGCAATTCCTCGTTCACAGCACCGCCGGCAGAAGGGCCCTTACTGGAGAGAGGCTCCAGACAGCCTATTTTCCCACGCTGGCCAGATGTCCTTGTAGAGGTGGGAGTGTGCACGCTTTACTCCACCACAACAAGCCTGCCGATCGGCGAACCGGCGTACCGATTGGAACTTCTCGGTGGCGAAAAGCGGGGGGTTTTTCAAGAAACCTGGACCATTGTTGCATTCACAATATAGGTTTGTGGGTGAGATCGCGTAAATGGAAATGCACCATTAACCCACCCACTACCCGACACAGCCAACTCGTAAGGTTTGTCACGGAAACAAAATGTACCGATTAGTCATTATTTCAGCACACCGGTGTGTGTGGGTGGTGGTGGTGGTGGATTAACGACACATTTGAAGCCTTCGTGATTGCAGAAATCCATACTCTTTGGTTCTGTCGGTAAAGTCACGTAGGTATAAAAGCTTCAAATTAAGACGTATTTATGTTCCTGTGATCTAACTCAAAAACCTTGATTGTGAATAATGTTGGTCGCGAAAGCCTACGTGTTAAACTGACGTTGTTTCAACTGCCGTCTTGGGAGTTCGAAAGTGGTGACCTCTGGATTCTGCTTAACATCACATCCCAGCTAGACTGAAGAATGGTATTGCAAAATCATTATTTAACAGGGTGCAGGCTGTCATCAATGACCAGCTGATCACTATAAAATATGATAAGCATTTCCTGGGCTACACTTAGTTTTATTGTAATAAGGTGATTAAATCTTGGTGCTGTACTCGGGTGTCAATGGGAGACTATCTGCAATTAAACATGAGTGGAGAAACGTTAATGTCCGGCAATTATATCAAACAGCAGCCTGTAATTAAACGTAATTCAATTTTAATGGTTTCATAAAAATTACAGCTAAGGAACAAGATTTAATGGCATGCAATGCCTGCGAAGCAGGATATACTCTGGTGCAAATGAGTTACAGGACCAATGTGATGCACCTGCCCGCCGTGCAGCTTACCATGTCTGCCGCTCAATACCGATATTTTCACCCTGCCCAAACGGGTTGTGATTGACACACCATAAATGTGAAATTCCACATCCCGATGGCAGGGGAGAAGTCCTTCTCAAGCGATAACCGCTGGTGACTTTCCACAAATTGTGTATTTAATGACCCTACTAATAAATAATTACAAACCAAATTTCAAATATGCACATATCTTGCGAATTGGATGTGCTGTTCAATCAAGACCTTGGGGGGTGCAGAACCAGAGCTCAAAATCCCTCGTGTGCCAGCCTGAATGGGTGAGAGTCTTAACGGGTGAGTGCCTGAATGGGTGAGTGCCTGAATGGGTGAGTGCCTGAA
>CM025648.2:5603905-5680224 GCA_014621495.2 Entosphenus tridentatus | reverse complement strand
AGTGCCTGAATGGGTGAGTGCCTGAATGGGTGAGCATTGAGCTGTCGCTTGAAGGTGGATGATCCTACGAATTTATAGTGGGAGGGAGTTTTGTGATGTTTAGACGTGCTCCTTATGAATAATTGACCGAGTCTCCCACAAGTGTGATTTCAACTCACAACCTTTCATTAGGAGATTGGGCGGTTCCCCCACCCCCCCCTCGCAGCATTACGCACCATGAGGTATGAGTTCGTATGTTGTTAAAGTTGATGTCTGTGTATCAGTTCACGTCAGTGAGCATGCCGTTACTCTGCACGAGTGGTTATACACCGATTAGTGCGTGGTGCTATGAGCTTCACCACCTGCATTTTATTCCTGGTCATCATTGTCCATCAGTGGCGAGTGGTACAAACTTCACAAACCCACACCGACCAGTGCGGTGAAGTATGGAGAAGCAACGCCCTCCAAGTAAGTCAACTAATTGTTGTACTCCCTGCTCTGAAACAGGCTCGGTGCACAAAAAAAACATGAAGAGGATATATTTCAGAATCAAAATCTGTATTCATACTGGAGGAATCCAACGGGTTTCAAAGCACATTTTTTTCACAAATGTCCTGTGTAGTTTCACAGATGTCCAGTAACATCATGATCTGATGAGGCACTGTCATTGACGAATTGTCGCAAACTTGTGATTTATTAAGTGCAGCGTTTGACGCTGTTAAACGCCAACACTCGGGGCACGGAGAGGGATCTGAGGCACTGGCCACAACACACCCACGTTGTGCTTTAGCAGCCTTAATAGGAACTCGCTCACAGCATTCTACCTCGAGAGGCTACGCGAGTAAACAGGGGATCATTGTCTTTGGGACCTTTGTGTTTTTTTTTTTGTCGGGCGCTACATGCGGGAGTGAAGAAGCATTTAGAGTTTACAATTTCTGCATTCCCCAAGACACAGCACTGAGCCGTGTCTCTCAACTGCAGAGCAGCTGCAAATTGGGACATGGGAGGGCATCTCCCGGTGTATACAATTAACGAACTTCCCCTCCTTTGCCAGCCTCCGAGAGCGATTGCTCTGAGTGCGTGTGCCCTCTGAAGCACTGCCTACGCTCGCAGTTGCCACATTCTCACCGCTCACCGTCCGAAAGTGTGAAATCGCCGTCAGGAGATTAGCTCAGCCCATCGTGTCCGCCTGAGGTGACAATTTACCACTGTCTGCCATCTCAATAGCGGTGGCCCTTTGGGAAAACCGGGCCACGTCACGGAAACGCGGAATTCACACCATCGCCTGAGAGAGATAACGAACGTGCTTCTTTGCTCCGGTCACTTTTAGCGGTGACTTTTGACTCACGTCATTGGCAACAAAATAACCAAAAAAAAACCGAGAAAGAAATCTGCCGCCTTACTGAAGTTCATGTTACAGGACTTTACACAACACACGCAGCTGAACGCAAACAGACTTTCCCAACTTTGATCGCAGAGCCCTGCCTAAGCGGAACGATATCCTGTCAGCAGGGAGCCATCTGTCAACGCGCTGCTAATTAGAAAGGAAATACAAACCTGTTAATCTGCCAAGACCTTTGTTGCCACATCATTTACTTAGAAGGTGATACTCTTAATCCTGTCATATACATTTCTTAGCCGTTGCTGAAATGTACCGGCGTTATGAACGATTTTAATTTGAGTCAATTATTTATTTCAGTATTTCCTTCGAGTTGATTGCCATAGAGGGGGTGTCGGTTTACTGACATCTTTAATGTTTAACGACTGTTGCCACTCAGTTTTCTACGACAAGCTGAATTCACAAGTGTGGACGACACGAAGGTAAATGCTCTTAATAATTTCCGTCTACTTTATTTCATATTCATATTTTTTATATTATTGTGTGAATACATTTTTTTTACTGGAAAAAAAACGCTACGTAAGTGCTCATTCATAACATTTGACACAAAGGGGTTTTGTAATTGTTGTACTACACTGTGTGGTTTTAAAATGGAAGAGTAGGGCAGAATTGTATTGGGAGGGGACTCGAGAAATTGGGGGTTTCTCATGCCAGCAGAGCTGTGAGCGAGACATTGCAGGACCTTCACCAATTTTTCTAAATTGCCATGAATGTCGTGACAACAGCGATGGCGATGGAATGTGGCAAGAAGACTTTTATAGAACGATTAAAACTAGATGTAAAAGTTGAATTTGGCTCCCAGGGCTCCACATTCATGTTTTTTTTCTCTGTAAATACTTGTTTTGTATTTGGTTGCTCGTATAATCCAGGTCTTCATTGAAAATAAAATAAACTGATAGTCTCATTGAGTTTCTAATTTTATTAAATGCCTGGCCATCAAACAAAGACGGCTACTTTCAGATGCGCTTCTGCGGCAATATTAGGAAGCCACTGGAGCTATGCACTTTTAAATCGAGATTGAAGACTCATTTCTTGAGAAATGCTTTTTGTGTTAAATGTATTGTCCTTCCTGCGCACCTCCGATGAGTACGATTGGCTACATGCAGTGCGAAAGAAGTTCAACATACATACGTACAAATATTATGAAGATCGTAAGAAGTTGAACGGTACACACATTTCATCCCACCACAAGTTATCCACCGATTTGCACAGGACTACAGCTGAGTAAAAAGAGTGAACGGTGAAACAAAACGCCTCGAGCAGCAATCAAACGTTGTGCCTTTGAATCAGAGGAGCAGCGTAGTAACGTCCAGGCCAGTGTTCTTCACTTAGTACTCAGAGACGGGGGGCGGGCACTTTTGCGATGAGACGACATCAGTGTGAGTGCCGCCACAACCCGCCTGCGTGTGGTGGTGTCACTCGTTGTGGGCCGCACGTCAGGGGGGCCGCACTAAAGGCCACCAGGGGCCGGCAGTTGCCCGCGGGCCTTGCAACGAAGATCACCGCTCTCCATCCAGTGGCGACGCATATTACATTGCATTACACACATTAAAATGTCTTGCTCGTGCCACTGCTGGCAGAAGGATCTCCAATAAAGAGAGCTATGGACATCCCCTCTAGAGGGTATTCTTTGTTCTACTCTTCCTAGCTGGCCCACATGCAATGGAAGAGGTGGCAGTCACCCTAACCTCACCCTGCCAAAGGCAACCTACTCATCGACCAGCTGTGGTCTTCTAATTGATTCTGCTGGGTGGACAGAGGCAGAGGGATTTGAGATATCTGCACCATTGTTTCAACGGTCGCACCAGGAGATCGAAAATGACACCTCAGGATTGCAAGAGGGATCGTTATGCAATATATACGACTGTAAACAAAACATTTATCTTCGTTTAATATGTATATATATAAGTATGTATTCTTTAAATAATGGTGAAATATGACGACCACCTTAGAGAGTTGTCTTATTGAGAATGCACCTTTGTGAACTAAAAGTACTAACACAACAATCGTATAATTTACACTGCACCAACTTCTATTTTCATAAACAAAGAGTTCAAGTCGAACAGGCCCGCCCTTATACGCAAGCGCTCTCGACGTCTGTAACTTCAAAACACAAATTATTATTGAACACAACATTGTAAGTGCTCTTAGTGTCTACACACACACACGCGGAAAAAAAACCCGCCACTCAAAGACTTCAATTATTTTAACAAAGCATCCATTTACCTCGCGGAGAGGAAAAACGAAGGCCCATTGATTACAGCTTTCACCCCCCTCCGCCCCCCACACTGTTTGACAATCTCTTGAAAGACACGAATCTAATGCTGCCACATTTCTATTGCCCTCGTACAAATCAATAGCACTATTGCAGCTGTGACTAATATTGACAGAAATGGGGCCAATCCCATTTGGTAAGGGACACCCGTACGCTTTTAGCGCGCGCCAGTGGGCCATTTCCTGTTGCTGGAGCACAAACAGCGTAGGTAGGGGATTAACCTAGGATGCCCCCTAATTAGCAACATTTCGCCGGAGCAATATGTAGGTTTCTTTTTTCGGAGGATAAGCAAGAGTGGTGCTAGGCTTGCATCAGGGTTATTTTCGTGCAAGTGGTATTTAAAAAAAAAAACAGAAGATGCCTTCTTCGAGAACTGAAAAACTAAAACGGAGGATGCTGCCTCGGTGTTTTGGCTGGCACGCTGCACTCGCAATCCGGAGCTCGCCAGTTTGATTCAGTCTCCCAGCGCGGCCGTGCAACTAAAAAGGGGCAATATTGATTTGAAGCTTTCGTGACTGCAGGAA
This sequence comes from Entosphenus tridentatus, assembly GCA_014621495.2. Taxonomy (NCBI): domain Eukaryota; kingdom Metazoa; phylum Chordata; class Hyperoartia; order Petromyzontiformes; family Petromyzontidae; genus Entosphenus; species Entosphenus tridentatus. The sequence continues at coordinate 5,676,047 of CM025648.2, read as the reverse complement.
TCCAAAAACGATTTGGTTCTTTCGGTAAAGTCATCAGGTGGGATGATGGACGTTTGTGTTGCGCCCGAAACGTCGTGATTTGTTTTATTTTATACCTACGTGACTTTACCGAAAGAGTATAAAAAGGGGCAAGTTACTTAAACATCGTAGCCTATTGTCCACCTTTGTCCACCCAGCAGTTTAAATGGGTGCAAGCACAGTTAGTTCATTGGCAGTAGGTCACGTGCGGTGGAGTAAGGTGTGTCGAAGAGTAGGCCAAATAGCCTATAATGAGGCCCTTCAGCCAGCAGTGGAGTGAGCAAGCAATTGCAGGGCTGCACCTTAACCTTAAACCAATGTGGATGTTAGCCAGTCAGTGATATATTTTACTTATTACTTGAATATTTACCTGCTGAAAATGTACTTCTAAAACAAACTTATTCTACCCTTTAGCACACAGCAGTATTTTGTGAGACATTTCCAGGAAATTGCAGCGCGCAATGAAATCTAACTCAAAGGTTATGCATGAAGCAAATACATTTTGCGAAGGCTAATATATTAACATGCTCTGATTTACTCTGAGTGCATACAGCCCTCTCATTAAGAACACTGACACTTCCATTATTGTGCAGTGATGCATATTATTGTTTTGTTTCAACTACTTTAAGCATAAATAAGTTTAATGCAGAAAACAAATCATGTCTTCGTACCATGGCAAAAAAACCGAAATGGAATTCATGAGTAATTCTCTACATATGGCGTAATTATCCTGCTCATTACAAATTCTAATTAAAGTTTTGGTATTCGTTTTAAATTCTGAATCATATAACTAAATGCCCACATACTGTATAGATTGTGCTTAATGTTGTCCTATGAATAGACTGGTTACCGTGACCGGAATGTCTAATCTCCACCACTGCCTCAGAACCACCAAGTGAGCATGACGCAAATGCTGATTAATTGCTCAAGTGATGATATAAAAAAGACATCGTCTCTACTCGCATGATGCTAATCGTCAAAGTGTTCTCAAACGACAATGGCCCTATCTGCTAGAGCCCTTGAGCCAGCTGTTATAATTGCTGCATTCCTTTGGCTAAACAAACCACGATTGACATCCTTTTACAGTGCAACTCGTTTTATTGACCACTGAGGGATCGTGGGTTGAATTGACCGCGGCGAGGATTTGAACTCCGTTGCACAATTGAAAACGAGGGATGTTCGTCCATCGGTTTGCTGCATTCCAGCTGCGACCCTCGCTGTTGTGGGTGTAGACACCACGGCCCGATGCTTGCAAGGGGCCGTCCATAAATGATGTCACGCGATTTTGGACGATTTTTGACCCCCCCACCACTGGCCAAGAGACGTCACAAAAAGTCAGACGCTCCCCCCCCAAAAAGACGTCACAAGGCTCTGCCCCCCCCCCCCCAAAAAAAAATGCTTCAAATCGCTTTAAACTATTGTCATTGTAGTGGGTATTTAATGTGGCGCTGCAATCTGATGTTGTAGGAGAAAACATTTACTAAAAAGTATTTTTAATTAAGTAGAACGTGTTGTCTATATTTATTAAAAGTTGCGCAGTTTGATGTGACGTCACATTTCTCAACCGTCTGCCCCCCTCCCCTAGGTGCGTGACGTCATTTATGGACGGCCCCCAAGAGGGTCGCGGTTCCAACGCAGCAGTCGCCCTGATTTGTACCGCGCCGTGGAGTAACCCTAAAGCGAGAACGCCGTCTGATTCGCGGAAGGCGTCAAAGTTTCCCACCCACCCACCCACCCCGCCGGCCATAGATCGAAACGAGTAGGGCATTGCGTGCTGGATCTTCTTTTTTCTTACGCGCGTTCGTCCCACTCACGTGGGGGTGTTCCGCTCTCCTTACCATCCTTCCCCACGCTGCCCTGTCCTGCACCATCTCTCTCTCCGCTCATCGGGCCTCCGCGTCCGATCACACCGCATCGCCCCTCACCTCTTCGTCTGCTTTCCATTTGAGCTCTTTCCTTCAACTTGCATCCTTCTGAGCCCACACAATGTTCCCGTGGCCTCTCCATATGACGCGAACCACACCAGAGCCTTCTCTCTCTCTCTCATCTTTGCTGTGATTTCTACCACCTTGAGTATTCCTCTCATTTCTTAATTTATCACCCAATCGGGACGAGAAATGGCAATCATTGTCTACCCTTCTGGCAAGCAAATGCCTATTCATGTAGGCACGCTACCGAGTCATCATTCGTTATCATCCGCAATGGTTAATTCACTGCTGGATGAAGGCCTCCACAACCTGCAACCAAGCCACATCATAATGGCACCTGCACACAACTTTATTTGTTTACTTCATCTCTTAGGCGGATGTGTTTTCGAAAGCATTCCATTCCTTGGCAGCTAAAATAATATTAGTATATTATGATATCATAAATAAACGACATGTCATCATTTCTAAATTGTGTTTTGCTTCGAGTGAAATATGTACTTTGCTACATATGCTTCCATATTGCAGCGTTTGTTGTCAAAGCATCAATTTCCGCAAACTATCACAGATTTTTTTTCTCCCTCCATAAACAGTTCTTCAAATTAGGCAAATGACTCTCGTTGTACCGCCTGCAATGGAATGTTGTTTATATGAATTTGTAATTGCAATCTTAAGTTTTGCGATAGACAATACGAATCTCCATACTTTTTCATTCGTGTCACTGTTACACTTTGCCTAATGGCACGCCAAGAGCAATACAACGCCGATGTTAATGCCAAATTACGCAGCCCAATCAGATTTCTAGACACACGTCTCCCTGGAAGCCGAAACTGTGTGCACCCGTGGGGTATCGATGCCAAGCGAGCCTGCCTGAGACTTTTCCTCGATCCGTTGTAACATTCATATTGCCTGGATGCATGTTTCCTCATGCTGGCACCGTCATTAATGCATTTGTTTAGTGACATTCCGCAAAATGCTGCATGCAATATCATATTACTACCATCAATTCTATCCAGACTTTGACTCTCAGCAGTGTCCTGCTAAATACACTATCACCTGTATGCATAATATGCCTGAACTTACAACAATGCAAAGCTGAATCTAAGATCCTTGTGTCATTAACATAATGTATGTGAGCATGAACACACACCCACATGCACTCAACAATACCCAAGTTATAGCCATGCAGTAGGTTGGGCAAGTGATGGGTAATGCGTTGGCAAGATGTTAACTACCTTGCCTGGTATGCAGGAGGACGTGGGTTCCATCCCTACCCTGACACCTGTATATTTGGAGTTTGCGTGTTCTTCCCGTGGTCGCGTGGATTTTCTCTGGGTCTTCAAGTTTTGTTCCTTCCACATTTAGAATCAACATGCGTTTAGAATATTTGGCTGCTGTACATTTACACATGATAAGGCACTTCATCGAGCTATCATCTGTAGCCAGGTCGCTTTTGGAAGAGAGCTTCAAAACTCAGCGGGCCTCACCTGGTAAAATAAATTAAAAGTTTAGTTTGAAGTTAGTGAGTAGCTTTTAATTTAAATGGGCATGACATGCAAGTGTGTTGTGCACAACAAAACTAATCAAGTGTGACTCAACTTAGGAGAGGCCCAGGACAGGTTGATTCACCTCTTGCCATTGGCGTAATCAGTGGCCGACAATAAAAAAAAACACAGATCACAAGGTTAACAAAGCTATGGACTAACCACCATGTCACTGATCTCAACAAAAGCAAAGATCCCCCCGTATAGCCTTAACAGACTGTTGGGGCAAGTGCTGCTCGCGAGCAACCTATGAAGGCTTGGACGGTGCAAGAGGGTGGGTAGCCAGCACCACGCCCGGCCGCTTTTGTCTCCCCAGTGGCGATGTTTGCACACTGCACCAGGTAGTCAAAAATCACGTGAGCTGGAGGAATCCAATGAGCGATGAAGCTATTTTTCACAGATGTCCAACTGGGTTTACTCTACACGGATTTCCTCTGCACGGACTCTTCTGAAGACGCATCCCCCGTCCCGATTGAGGCTCAGGTGTGAACATTCTGTGTCTATAGATAACCAGAGATAACATATAAACCTGGCTTGGTAATTACCTCGGTCTGCTTCGGCAAAACTTGTGCCTGGTGTGGTGTATTAGCGTCAGTAATTGTGAAATATGAAAATGGCAGGTCTGGTCCTGGCTATACGTATGTATGTTGAACTTCTTTCGCACCGTACGTAGCTAATCGGAGGTGTGGGGAAGGACAACAAGCTAAACACAAAACGTAGTTCTAAACACGTGGGTTTACGTATGTATATTGGATGCCATACTGGCTTGTAAATATATATTCACCAACAGTACTTTTGATAGTCTAATCTGGGGAGCTATGGCTGTTATTCTTTACATTGGAACAAGTTCAAGCATCTCCATGTGAGTGTGGAGGATGGTACACATCTCAGGCGATGGCTGTCAGCCAGTGGTGGAAATTCCACATTCACGTGACAAGGATATTGTTTCAAATGAAAACTCCGGTCCGTATTAATACATACTGTACAATCCATTTCAAATTAAGTACACGGCACTTTGAAAAGGATTGAACATTGTTCACAATACGAATGCTGGATAATCAAAAATAAGAGTTGGAAAAAGCTTTGAAATGACAAAGGAGGGGCATAACAAACATAAGACGAAATAATTAATTGCGGACAATGCCATTTTTTTGGGTCATTGAGCACAATCTCTTAGCTAAATAGCAGGTGGTTTCATCAATCAATATTTTTTTTGGCTTAATCAGGAAGTGCCCTGGAAGATCAATGCTTGTGTCTGGGTGGGAGTTTGACGAGATAAGATACGGTGTATCGGGAATCTCCATGTAGCTGTAAGACAGCGAGGTCTTTGCCCGTGCATCCGATTTTTGCCAGTGATTAAACCTAACTTTTTTCCACTGCTGCGTGTAATGTTTGGAGCAGCTGTCGATTTCATTCGTCAAACATTGACACGTATAGTTCACGTGGCTGACAGTTTAAAAGCGTTTGTAGATGCTGACCCGCCAATTTTTTTCCCCCCTAACGGTTACAAATTCATATTTTAAAAAAAGTTAAATCTCTTAAACTGACCCATATTTGACATGTTTTTGACAATTTCATAGCCAATTGTATAGCCATTATATGGAAGAGACAAAAAAAAGCACACTTGTGGTCAAGTAATTATTACTAATAAGTGCCAAGACTTTACAGACATTCGTAATTAATTATCCTCAATCCAAAACTTGTCTCTTGCATTACTTGAATAACATCCCAATTGCACCTATTCTCATTAGAGACAAGGTTGCCAAGTACAGGGACCAAAGGCCCAAAACGTGTAGCGGCCAACAATAAACAGCACCGTCGGAAGCATAAGATGTGAGAGTTGGCATTCGTCTTGAATTGAGCGACGTTCATAAGAGTTGGGAGAAAATGGACGATGGGACAGAATTCCAAAGTGGAGCAGTGCACGATGGGAAGAGGCAGACATCGAGGTGGAGGTGGCCTGCAGTGAGGTGGGTGAACACAAGCGTGGTGGATGAGATTGTCGACCGAGTCCTCCGCGTAGGGTGAAAGAATAAAATTACGTGAATTTAACGGGGGAAGGGTAACCATCACCGTGGTGATGGGACAGCGACTTATAACCGGACCTGATTAAATTCCCACAGACGGCCACTTTTCTCTTACAGGAAATCACTCAAAATATGCCACTTGCTGCAAAGAGCACATTACAAATTTAAGAAAATTATCATTTTCCAGATTATGCCAACGTTAACATCAAAATATATTCAGAGACAAGACAATCATGTCATTACACCATCACCACTTCTGTCTTTCACTCAACTCCTCAGCGATTACAGAGTCAACATCCAACCTACAAGACAATCTATCTGACTGCAGCTCTTCCCCATGGTGGCTAACATAAAACTAAACAATGTTGCTTTACCAGTTAAGGTCCACTGAGCTATGTAGCTCTTTTTCAGAAGTGACCTGGTCACAAATGATAGCTCACCGAAGTGGCGTATCATGTAGAGATGTACAGCAGTCAAATGCTGTAATGGCATGTTTCTAAACATGGAGGGAAAAACCGGAGGACCCGGAGAAAAATATACGCGACCATGGGGAAATACCATGCATACTCCAAATTTAACAGGCCTCAAGTTTGGGATGAAACTCATGACCTCCTGCATACTTGTGGGTGAGTTCCACTCCAATGCTTGTCTTGGTAAACTGTCCCTGCTGTTTACTCACTACACCAATTTTATTAACACAGAGGCGTTGGGTTCTGACACCATTCGTGCCAATGACGTTATCCATGGGCAGGAATCAAACTCAGGCTGCTAGGATTGCTCCCGCAGTGAAACAATCGCTACGCCTCCGGTGAGCGGGAATTGAACCCGGAGTGCTAACCACCACTGGGACACTCCCCCCCCCCCCCATCTCTACCGCAATTTCATGGCACAAATGTTAAGTAGCTTTTATTTGCGCCCCATTTACCATAGCCATCACCAGCTCATTATGCCTTATAGACCACCAGAGACCCACCGCAAGTCATAATTACCTTCTTCGGCTGTTTGTTCTAGCTTGAGGTCTCTTCGTTTCCCTCCCAAGGTCAAGTTTAGATGGATCTAATTTCCATAAATACATCTAAAATAAGAATGTTCAATCTACAAAGGAGCTTTTTTATTTTTCAAATCTGGCCTTCATATTTTTTTCCCTTTACACCTTCCAGTATACAAATGAATGTAATCTTGTGTATTCGCAGCCATTTGAGATTCTGGAAAACTGAATGACCCAGCAAAGTCACTCGCCTGGCATTATTACATTTAAGTGGCATAGCCTTTGATCGATAGAAGAGCTTAGTGTTTGTTACGTGGTTCTCCATTTGTCATTTGACTTTGCAAATATAATGGATCTGAAAGAGTTTGTCTTGCGACTCTTTTGCAAAGTCTCCACCTATGTAGCATAACTAACAAACTAATCACAATTTTTTTTTACAGTTTTTTTTAAGGTATTCACATAGGTATGTTATTGTGTACCTGTTGTGGTCTGTTAGGCACAAGTCACACTTTAGTTTTGTATGTAGCTGCTTAATGGGGGTGTGCAGAAATCTACTGGATTATGCTTGTACATTTGTTGAACATCTTTCTCAACGTACATAGCCAACCCTGCCTATTGAAGGTATACAATATGTATCAGGATGGATGACTCCATAGCAGAGCACTTGACTCAGTGGCAAGTGATATTTGAACCAGTTGCGGGTTCCTACTTTAACAACCAACACTGCTCGGCATGATAAACTATGTTCCACCAACCCACATCACATACAGAGCATGGTGAGGCCGTTGACTAGCAGTGGATTGACAGAGGGTTGCTAATTATTTTCATGAAGGTCGCAATGCATTCATGTTTGCATAAAGAGTTCAATGCATACCAAAGCTTTCATAAGCTTCCAAAATCTATATTCTTGCACAAATTATTTGACGATGCTGATCCTTGCACCGCAATATACATGTGCATATGTCCCCCACCTGTTCTTATGTAATTCACTAATACCACACATTACGAACAAATATAAAAGCTTGATTCGTCTACAAAAGACTATTTTTCACAGTTTGAACCTCAAGATTAGCATGCATGATGTTGATGCCAATGTCAATGTATATTTTTGCAACCGAAAATAAATTACTCACCTTCAAGGCACATTTGTAAACGTAATTTGCACCAATCTTGACTTAAAGCTTTCATGACTGCAGGAATTCATATTCTTGGGGTCTTTCGGTAAAGTCACGTAGATAGGTTCAAAAAATAATAAAATAATAATAAAAACTACGACGTTTCGATCACAACACCATCATCAGAACTGACCTGATGACGGTCACTTGTGTTGTGATGGAAACGTCGCAGTTTTATTTTATTTTATTAGTTTTTTAACCTATCCACGTGACTTTACCGAAACACCCAGAGCATTTGTAATTAACACCATTTAGCCTGTTCTTTTAAAGCACTGCTTACCAACAATTATAACCCTAATGTTAAAAGTGGCCATGCACTAAGATTAATTGAAATAAAAAGCACAGTATATTAGTGTGTATAGTCTGACAGATCCAAGTACTTTACACCTTAATTGCATGACACTTGTGCACGAAAAAAAAATGAATTGCCTCTTGCTTAGTAATTATCAAAAGGTGAAAGAATGCTTTTAACCTCCAAACATTCACAGATATTTGATGATGAGTTTTTTTAATTTTCAGTATATTCTATGGGCACCTTAAGAAGGGCATTTACAAGTTAACAAACAAGTCACGTAATAATTATTAATAATCACAAATAAAAATATCCAGATCTGTATCAATCAACAGCTGTTTGAAGGCCTTTGCCAGCCAGCGTCAGTGAAAAAGGATGCCTGGCCATACTTCACCATGCTGATGAACGAGGGTTGGTGGCCCAGGACTGCTTCAGATATCACTCGCCACGCATCATAGCTGTGGCCGGAATTTGAACTCAAGCGATGAGGTTCATAGCACAGTGTGCTAACCACTGCATCACTGCTCCATTCAATATATATATAATGTGAAATGGCCCCTTTCGAAATGACCATTGTACAGCTCAATTTAATATGGGGCCTCATATTTTACGTGAAATGCTCTTGACAATTACATCTGGTAAGGCAGCAGCATTTGTTTAACAAGCCTGTTTCTTGCCGAGAACTAGGGGATCACTTGCCTACCTTTAAACTCAAATAGAATGCCATTCATATAAAACGACATGATTCCCCGGGGAAATGGTGATTGTAATCCTTGCTGTTATAAATACCATTTTAAATGTCACGTGTGTGTTATTCTCACGAGTGTCATACATATCGTTATTGAAGATTACTTACTATATTTCTACTGTACGTAGTTCTGGTTGTTTCACATGTATTGGTTTTTTTGTGTTATGTTCGTAATATTTTCCTGCTTTTGTTCTAGGCAAACTCCATCGAATCTCCTTTCTCTTGCCAGAATCAGAATCATTAGACTGGAGTAAGTCGATGGACTAGGAAGCTTTTTTTTGCACAGATGTCCAGTTATGAGCTCGGCCATTTGGTTGCCATTGAAAAAGAGTGCCTTATCTCAGAGGGCTTTAACTGTAATTATCCGACCAACTGGACCGCTTCTTAATAAGTTTACTCTGGAAAGACAGTTGGCTGATGGACTACAATATGTGGAGACACAATGGAGTACTGTTCATATTTGCTTTGTACAACTTAGCTGAGCCAGCATTTGCAATGTATCTTTCATGGCAATGACATACATAGATTAGTGCAATACAGAATTAAATAACAGACTCAGCGTCCAGTGATATAAAAATGTGATAGAAATAGAACCGCGCAGCAAAGTGCTGTGGACATAGCGATGAAGAGATTGCAATAGGGGCTGGATGAATGAGGCCAATATATGGAGACACAGGAAATTAGTGGCACCCTGAGATGTGTGACCAAAGGGAGGTGCTGATGAACTTGTAGGAAAGGACGTTGGAGGTTAGGTGTCCAGCGTGCCTACATAAATGCGTGCAGCAACTTTTGCACGTAACTAGGGTTGGCACCTTTGTGGTACAAGATCGAATCAATATAATGTGAAGACAATTATGTATGTATGTGGACAGTGCCGAATTAAGACTCCAGGGCCTGTTGCATATGATAAAAAGGGGGCCTAAATTAAAGAAAAAACACGTAAATATAAAAAAAAAATACTTGCATAGTCAAGTAATTGTCATTTTTCATTTGCTATACAGCCATATAATATGACAAAATGCTAAGCTTTAACACCCAGTCGTTCATAAACGTTAAAGGCAGTATAGTACTAGAGTAATAGAGCAAGTACAAAACTGCAGTGCGGGGCCCGTAGCTGCTACATATCAACTGCAGTTTTTCTTGCTGTGGTTGTCGGACCTGATGACGATTGCTTGTGTTGTGATCGAAACGTCGTGATCTATTATTTTTCTACCTACGTGACTTTACCGAAAGAACCCAAGAGTATGGATTCCTGCAGTTAAGAAAGCTTCAAATCAAGATTGAGTGGTGTATTATTAAATCATGGCTAAGAACAAAAAAACAGGATCTTGTAAAAGGTCCGGGAAGACTTATTGATTACGCTGGCCATCTATTTCCACAAGAGGCAGATCCTAGGAAAACAAGGCCAAGTCAGTGGCAACTGAAGGTTTAGCATTGGGAACAAAGTGTGAAATGTAGCATTAATGGCAATGGCTTTCATTACCTCAATGTTGCTCTCTATGGGTTTTTATCACATTAGTAAGTTCACATTTGTTATTGATGAAGAAAGGCACAAAAGTGTTAACCGAGGAAAAGTAAACATATCCCACAGCAAAGCCATTTGCAATGAATCACATTTGTCTCGAGTAAGTAGCAATGTTAATGCAATGAGTAATTAATGCCATAAAAAAATAACATCTCACTATGGCAAATTATTAACACAAGCATTCCTAAAATGTGGAGGGTAGGTGAAACTACTTATTTATGTTAATGTGCTGCTGCTATTAAACTGGAATTACTTCATCGCTGTCATAATGAATTCAATGGGTGAAACTAGGAATTGATGCAGGCAAAGAAACATTGCTTAATAATGGTTCAATATAATTATAGTGGCTTTCACAGACACATACATCAGCCTCTGCTGAAACCCGTTATGCAGTTAAAGGGAAATGTGCGGTGCTCTTAGTATGCAAACAAAAATAAGCACATGAAATTACTGGATAATTATGCGTGCTGAAAAGTATGTTTGGTAATCCTGCATATTCACAAACACTGTATGTTGATTCAATCAAATCTCAGATGTTTTAAGAGTAATGGACTTTTTTTCAAAGCAAAATACAATAATTTATCTTGTTTTTCTTTCAAGTCAGAATACGAATGCTTTGCAGTATTATTTTTATTTACATCAAATATGCAACTAGACGTGCTGTAGATTCCTACCTACATCATCAGCCATGATCAATCCACTGCTGAGTGAAGGCCAACATCTCCATCAACTGTCACCGAGTCAGATTTTGCTGGCGTAAAGCACACGTGGCGCTGATTTTCATTGGAGTCACTAAGCCAATCATATAATTCTACATTCTTACAACAAGGGGGCCAGGCACTCCGTAAGGTGGCCACTGTTGATATCTCACAAAGTGGTCCCAATTTTGCTGACCCTAGAGCTGTGATCTGAGTACTCTTGTAGTTACACTCAGCTGTATTGCAGTCTATATTTTGGGCCACGCATCTCTTGAATGAAGCCATTTTACAACTTCTTTTTAATAACTATTTTAAGTTGATTGTCGCCAAAATAAAGCAAACGAGCAGATGAATTAAATATCTATGATATTTTTAAAACGCAACTTTAAAATGTACAAAACATAGAACAGATACATTAAACCGACAAAATAATATAACAGGACAACTTAATTTTGAAAAATGGCATTCCAAGATAAAAAATGAATAATATGGTAGTCGCTTTTTTTTCAACCTCTTTAAAAAAATATACCCTCTCTGAAATTGGAACCAAAACTCAGACGCACTTAGATTCTCAATACTAGAGACACAAGCACAGACACACACATGCTGAATGAATATCTTGAGATTATAATAGGGCCCCACAACCTCCAATGGCTCGAGGCACAAGTCTGACTTGCAGATGCCCTTATTCATCAGCCACTTCTTGCACGGCTGGTAAATGCAACGTTGAGTGTTCATTTTAAGTGAAGTTGGCCTAAGGGAGGCCCTGTAACACAGAGGATGGAATCAAGCCCCAAATGTTTTCACGGAAAGGAAATGGCGGCAACCACTGGTATTTGCATGGAAACGATGCCATCGCATTACAGTTGCTGCCACCTAGGTTTGACTCATATCGACGGGCCATTTGTGCAATCCAACGTGACATCCCGCTGTGCAGGTTTTCGCGGTTGTGTTGCATAGTTCCCCGATGTTTTTTTTGGGTCGCACTGTATGATGTCTGACGTTTTGCTCAACATGCCGGGAGCTTGTTTCGGGAATATTCAGACCGTCGTGCCAAACAACACACGGCACAGCCCAGAAACACATCAGAGAGTTGTCTAATGCAAGCAAACATGGAACAATTCTGGGTTTGGCAGGGCACTTGATTTGGAATTGGAAAGTTCAAATATCCAATCACAGCCAGAAGTCAATGCAGCCTATTATCCCCCTGGGAATCATAAACTGTGAACCACGTTGTAGGAACTTGGCAGTCACTCCTGTGGAATCGATCTCATGGAGTGACTGGACCATGCTAAGAAGCATGCGAAATCTCCACCCCTCAATCAGGGATGACAACAAGAGAGGTGAACATCTACCCATTACCAAACCAAAGTATAAACACCACCACTCAACCCAGCTATGCTTGCAATAATAGTGTCCCCTTAACAAACCAGGTCACAGTAATTATAAATTCTACCAAAAAAACTGAATATTGATCCTAAACTGGAGTAAATTACATGACGGTAAACATATAAAGGTGCTGCACTGCAATAGCTTTGCTATTGCTGCAGATGGTAGAAAGGGCCTCCCCATGAGAGTGAATTCGAGTGTATTTGATCTACTTTTCCAAGCTACGCAGACGTCTTTGTAAAACGTGGGAGTTTCCCACACTTTTATCCCAGCGCAAGCGATCTACCGATGGACTAACTGCCGTGTATCCACTACTACTTCTAGGTGGACAGAGGTGGGGCGATTTCATGAAAACTGCTGTGACTGGAGATCGAAGGGGAGGGGGGGGGAGAAACACCTCTGAAAAGCAAATATATAATGACAGCATCTCTAATGATATACACCCAATCGTGATCGTCACCCTTTATCACGTGACCTTTTTATGAAGCTCGCCACAAACTATCCGTCCCTCGGTTCTTTCACGTATGAGACAATCTCGTTTTTCTTGGTGTTTCTAAGCCACGCTGGTGAATTCCACGTTACATTGCCAGAGACCAGTGAGCTCATGGGCCAACCACTGTTGACGGAATTCACAAAGAGGCACTCATTTCATGAAGAGCAGAACTGTGCAATATCTGAGATCAATAATGACAAAAGATTTACCACGCATCATCATTACACCTGCATAACTTAGAGCCACTGAAAGTTATCTTGGTGATGAGGATCATAGTGATGAATGCTGCAGTTAATTAAAATATTTTTACAGCAAACATGTGAAAATGCAGGTGCCACTGCAATTTTTTTTATTTAAAGTCTGGCTTTTGGAATCAGTACAAATTGAATTTTAGTAAAAAAAAGCCATTCAATTACACAATCATGTGGTAATGTCCGTTGCTTGCACGATTAAAATTGTGTTAATAACTCCGTGCAATGGATGTTAAGCACAAAGGAAAACCTCACAAAATGCCGCCTGAGTATTAAAGCGTTGGATCGTGAATTACCCAACTGCTGTGGGCAGTAAGGCGTGGATAATTTCTGCATTATGGGTGTGTTTGTGCAATGGTATAAAAAGCAAGCATATGTGATGTCCTTTGTCTTTGAAGACGCATACAACACAATTATTGTGTTATTCGAATCCTGAGGAAAAATGTAAGGTTTTGCACTCACACTTTCACTAATTTATGGTAATTTTCATCTACATGTACTGGCTTTGCTCTCTGCATGTATTCCAATTCTTATAATCGCCACTGTTGAATGAAGTAGCAATTAGTATATGTGGGACACCCACCACCAGTGACAATAAGATGCCTTTAAGATGTAACGAGGCAACAGGTCGCCGATATGTCAGTAAATGTTTATTTTTAAGGAGATATAGTATCTGCTTATCTTTTTGTAAATGTTGGAATCCCATCCCCTATATATATGTATGTCTTGACTTTAAGCTTTCGTGACTGCATTAATTCATTTTCTTTGGGTCTTTCGGTAAAGTCAGGTAGATAGGTTAAAAAAAGAATTTTAAAAAACCTATCTGCGAGATTTTATTGAAAGACCCAAATAATATATATGTACATGTATTTTTTTCTTTCCCAGCATTACTAGATGCTCCTCTGACATTGCCAAGTAAAGGACTCACGTTTTCTTGCCTCGTTTCAGCTTTGCTGCATGAATGACTATTTGGACTTTAATTCCATATTATTAACTCCATAATTTAGGAGGTCAGGTGGCTCGGGGGGGGGGGGCCACCATGGGAAGTCTCGTTTCAGGCACTTATGACCAAGTCGATTCTTAAGTGGAGAAAGTGAATGGTCTTAGCCCAGTCACTAAAGACTGCATAAATGAACATCCTATCAAGTTAATTACACGTTTTCACTTCATTTGACACAAATACAAGTTCCGAGAATTAATTGGCAGGATCCAGTGGCGGTCCTGCCAATGTTGGGAACGCAATTGAATGTTTGTAGGCTTAAGCAATATGCTTAACTTTTTTTTTCAATGCACGTTATATTGTACAATCAATAAACATTAATCTAGTACTGAATTGAGGCCTTCCTATGCCACAGTAGTAATGAGAGTTTTTGACCATACTTCACCATGCTCATCATTACAGATTGGTGGAGGGATGGCGTGTGGCATTCCATCGAGGTTCATATTACTTGCCACTCATTGATCAAACTCAGGTGGCTGGGTTCATGTTGCAGTGTACTCACCATTGTGCCATCATTCCGCCACACCACTTTTGCAATCAACCCAAAAATTTCAAAGCAGAAATGCAGACTCGGTATTGTCTTGAAATGGAATATTCAATTCGAGAACCGCTATGGTATTTTGACAATGGCATGCCACTCATTACTGTACCTTTCCAAGGCTAGCCATGAAAATGGAATTTTTGGAGCATGTCTGACAGAGATGGAAATCCATGAGTCAGCCGTAACCTTTAGGCAACGACATTCCAAAGTGATTATGATGCTTGGTGACCCATACTAATTTTTTGTCGCTTTGGAAAACTGCAATATCAGTAGTGTCAAGAAGCACAACCTTCAAAATATATGAGATAACATTTCAGTATATAATGTATATTAACTAGATTTTCATATAAAGAATATTTATTTAGGTTTAGAAGTGCTATTAAAAAAAACACATTCAGTCTGGATCAATGTTCATAGGTCCTGCTAATCTCTAATGGCAGTCTTCAGCCAGTGGTGGAAAATCAAAATTCTTGCAATGGAGACCAGTTTTTCCCGCTACGAGAATTATATTCTACTCTTGTGTATGATGGCAACATGCTCTGGAGGTGAATGCCAATGTCTGCTAGCCATGAGAAGAGAGAGTTTGTGGCATTTTGCGATTCTTCAATTCTAGAATTTGCAGACTAAAGTGCTTCACGATATGTTCCAGAGTTTTGGTTGCATGGCCACAACCGCATGGTCGTGGTGCCGACCACCCAAACCTTCGTGTGCCGCATTGGCCTTCAAAAAGGTGCCCGTTAACAACACTTGCCCCAATGGTCTGGTGAGGCTATACGGGGGCTCTTTTAATTTGCAAGGGTGAGGTGATGAGGAGAGATGCACTAAGTAATGGGAAGACTTCATCCAGCAGTGGATAGACAATGTAGGAGGATGATTAAATTAGTTTAATAAAGATTAATACGTAGAGTTAAAAACATGTAAGCAATAGCCCCACTTATTACAGTCCCCAACGAATGGACGTAATGACTGAAATTATAGTAAAGTATCTGAATGAGTAATTATATTCCATTATTTAGAATTGCTGCTTCAGTTATAGCCAATGGACATCTAAATTTATGGTAATAAAAAAAAATTCAAAAGCATTGTGACGTAAAAAATAAAACAACATAATGAAAAAAAAGTTAAAACAAGCAAAACAAACAGCACACATTTTGTATGCTACAGGCTGTCAATCAGCACGAGTATGTCAGAAGCTGGCAAATATTGCAGACTAAATGACATTTGTGCAGTTCTCATAATCATTTCACGGAGTCACAGAGGGACATCTCTAATTTGAATAACTTGCTCCAGTGAGTCACTGTGTGACTGCCTGAATTGAACCTCATTTGTTATTGGCAGGTGTCAAGGTGTTTTGCGGATAATTCGAGTTCTGTTTTCCCTTCCCCAAAGCCAATTGCTTACACTTTCAATCACATTCATTCAATAGCCAGACGTTTTCTTTGTAAACAAAGTAAACAATTTAAACCGATTCAATATACACAACGAGGCACTTCCCTCATGTATGTATGTATGTATGTGGAACTTCGTACACACCGTACACAGCCAACTGTGCCAATCAGAGGTGCAGTGTCTGTTAAATCAACAGAAGACATAAAATATATATTTTTATGTCTTTTTCAGAGTAAAGCGTGTACAGTCTTAGGTTAGTTCTACACATCTTAGGTTTATTAGGTTAGTTCTAAATATCTTAGGCTAGTTCAAAACATCCTAGCTTAGTTCTAAACATCTTAGGTTACTTATAAACATCATCCCATTCAAATTAGCATGGGGTGAGAGGTGGAGCGAGACATTTCCCTGGGATGGGATTCCGACGATATGAAGCTTTTTAAGATAGGGCCATACGTAAATAATACTAATTTTGCAATAAAACACATTCTTCTTTGGTATATGTCAATAAAGTATGAATTTGTGGTCTCCCCAGCCAGCACTCAACTCTATTTGCTGCCAAGAGGCAGGAGAGGAAATTCTACATTCACGTGACAGGTGTCAGTTTTTTCCAGAAGACGGCAGAATATATTATGCTATGCACAAAGTGGCGAAATCATTTTTTTACGTGGGGAAAAAAAAATGTTGAAAGCCTTTTAGGGCGACGAGGCTATGAAGTTTTGGATGCAAGGGTTAGTGGATTGCATGGAGATTTGTGAAACTCACAGACCAAATGAACTACGAGGTGTTTAAGAGATGGCAGTGCGGCAACTAGGTTTGAAATGACCCATCTGTGCAGAGCTTTGAGTGTTTGTTTTTTTCCCTTCACACCCTTATTTGGGTTTCTTCAGTTACTGTGATTTCCATCCACACACGCGCACACACACGTGTAGTGACATAGAATGAGTCACTGGAGCACGGAGCGCTGGGGACTGGTAAACAATGGGATTGGGGGTAGCAGCCCGTTCTAACAGTTGGACCCGTGGGCGAAGCCCGGAGCCTTCTGAGGGATCCAGAGGGGGGCGTGGTCGAGGGCGGAGCCTGGTCATGCTGGGGAGGATAAAAGGCGAGCCCCGACTCACAGTCGGGGCTGCTGTGATCGGGAGTGGAACTCGTCGTGATGCTGTCGTCGTGGTCTTCGCCTCTTCGAGCTGCGGGGTCTGGAAGCATGTTGGCTGTCCTGACCCGGTATATAGCTATCCCTATAGCTGTGAAGGCCGGAATAACAGAGAGAGTGCCTCCTACTAGTGACTGTGAATTGGGACCTTACACATTTAAGCAACATTTATTTAAATGTAATTAGCCAAATATCTCAAAACAACAACGTTTTATTTTACCAGGTAAGGCCCACAGAACTGTGTAGCTCTTTTTCAGAAGCGACCCGGCCACAAACGATAGCACAACGAAGTGGCTTACAACGTGGCAATGTATAGCAGCCGAATTCTCGAAACACATGTTTATAAATGTGGAGTGAAAAACCGGAGGACCCAGATAAAAATCCAAGCGACCACAGAGAGAACATGCAAATTAGAAACATACAGGCATCGGGATTGAACCCACGTTATCCTGTATATCAGGCGAGGTAGTTAACATCTTGTCATTGTGGGGGCTTCTACAAAAACACTCGCCCTCAAATTAGACTTAGCTGCTTTTATACATATATAGGTAAAAGTGGTACCTATTTTATCAACACTGTCAGGGGATGATCGGCCGAGTTGATCCCCAATCGGGATTCGAATTGGAAAATGTCTGATCGAGTCACATGCTCCAACCACAGGTCCGTCCAACCGGATGAGAGGGCTCATATTCTGCAATGAAAATTAATGGCCTTAGTTACACAGGCGTGATCTCTCCGAGGCCCACGCTAGGAGAAATGATGGGTGAAATTAAAGTACTCGAATTAGCATGCGTCTGAATTGCGCTTTTGGCGGGCGCATTAATCACCGCGAGCTGCAGTTGCATCACTTTCAAAAAGTGCGCACATTTTTTTGTATTGTTATAATGGATGGCTATGGTTGTGATGATGCACACCCGTCATTGCAGCTACTTGCAGGAGGAGTTGGTGGATCATGAAGGGAAGGGGTTATCGTGTGGGTTGGACAAAGTAACGCTGCAACGACTGCACCGGCCCCAGCCGTCAGTAGGTGTATTGTCACATCTTCTTGGTTCTTTCGGTAAAGTCACGTAGAATGGAAATAATCAAATAATAAAAATAAAACATAATAAAATAATTATTTCCATTCTACGTGACTTTACCGAAAGAACCAAGAAGATGAATCCCTGCAGTCACGAAAGCTTAAAATCGAAATGTATTGTCACAATCCGTTTTTATGATTCAAGTCAATAATCGAGTTTTGTTCGTGATGTTTCCACTGTCGTGGCTGATATGTTCTGTGTCATGCATTCTGTCTGTCTCATTTGTGTTGTCTCGTATGCTTTCTCTGTTTCTTAAGCTTTCCCCATCGTCTGTTTCACTCGTCTCATGCATTTTGTCTCCGTCGTGTTTCCTTTACACATGTATCGTCTGCCTTGTATGTAGTTTACTGCCGTTCTGTTTAAGTGCACGAGTTTAAAATTCACAAAATATTATAATTCTCAAGTGCACAATTAGATGAGTATCTCGCTGGCAATAATCGATTTTCATTGGTGATTTTGTTCATTGTTAATATGCAGATTTCACACTCAAGTGTAGGGGCAGTACAGCAAGTAGATTTCCGTAGTTCATCTGTGCAGCAGTTGGGTGTGCTCTTCTCACTGTATTCTGATGGGCCTCTGGTGCCTTCCCTCGTAAAGAAAATAAAAAACATTAACAAGTAAACAATCACACATATGAAGTAAGAATCCTTTGTAAGCCGATCTTCAAGACTCGGTGATGTTTTCCTGGATAATTTAATTCAAGAAAAAGTGTTCATATTACGTAGAATAGTCTGTTGCTCGAAAGCATCTTCATGAAATATAAAACTCAAGATAATCATGAGCATCCTTGCAAAGAGTATAAATAACGAAACGAAACTGCTAATTTAACATGGCTATAAATGGTGAGAATAATTTGAAAATATTGTTTTCACACTAACAGAATTTCTGCATTAGTCGGATTTCCACAGAATTTGAACAAGTCTGATGATGATGCTTAAAGCAACTATATCTACTCTGGCACTGTGGACGAACACCGATCTCACAATCACAAGGTTGTGAATTAAATTAGAGGTCCGCCCGCTTGAAAAGTCAACATTAATTAAAACTATCGATATGTGTGACTCCTATTCTTAGTTTTTTTCGGTAAAGTCACGTAGGTAAAAAATTAAAATTAATAAAAGTTAAATAAAAATAAAATAATCACGACGTTTAGGAGGCAACACAAGCTTCCGTCTTCAGGTGGAACCGTCACAGTACGATTGCTGTATCAAGTTAGAGACTCCTGTCGAAGACCAGCAACATTTATAGGCATCGCCCCGATTATGCCAATTTGTGCAGAGTGAAGAATACTTTTTTCGTTTCATTCGAGCTTTGAACCATGATGGCGTGTCTCAATAAACGTAAATATGTATCTACACGACTGTTATTTTATAAATAGAGTTGCAATCGAGGTCAATTTCATCACCCAACGTTGTTAAAGAAAACAAAAAAATCTAACATTGATCGGGGAAATTCGTCCTTGAGAATGTGTTATTAATTGCATTCCATTTCATGTCAATTTTCACTGCTGTCCACTTTACAAGCGATCGTCAATACAAATGTGGCACTCTCTCCAGAAATCAGACACGGACTGTGCAGTCAATTATGCATTCCAGATATGACATCGGGAGCGAGAGATGCATGAGCATGCAATTGTTATCATAGAATGAGTCTTGCTGATGTAACATATTACGAGATATATTTTTAAGGGCAGTGCGTTGCTTATGCTGGGAGTAATTTCTGATGTGCATCCCACTATTTAGTTTCCTTAAAGCTCAATACTGGATTAATTATGTTTCAAATTCATAGAGATGATCGGATGGCTCAAGGGTCAGATGTGTGATCTACCACCATAGAGATCGTGGGTTTGAATCCAAGTAGTTGCCTGTGATAAAACCGAGTTCTCAAGTTCCAGTCACCACATTAACCCTACAAAAAAACATGTAATTAAACTTGGTTGAATTACGTATTTGGTTAAATAATATATCTGGCAATCAAATATTGAGCATGCAATGAGAATTACACTCGTTTACAGAACAAGTGTAAAAGTGCTTCCTACTTCTCTGTGGACCAGCGGTGACTTGAAGGCATTTCGGAGGTAGTTCTATGACATCTGCTTCCATGGGCGGTTCACTATGTACGGTTGCACTTTACTTGGACAAGACACTGCACAGAAGGGATAATGCCCAGTGGCCAATGGACAATACTTGTGACAGAATTGAAGCCGAAAGAAAGAATAGACAGCTCATGGACAAGTGGGTTGTTGAACGCAGAAAGACCCTTGGGGATAGTGATGGCCTCCATCCAGCAGTGGATAGAACACGGCGAAGGCAGTGAGCTGTTATAAAGGTACGAATACACTAACAGGCGTTGCGCGTATCTGTGTCTGCCTAGCTACAGTACATTTGAAGTGAAATTATTACAAAGTGTATATTGAAGTGGAAAAAAAGTTTGCCGTGTTTTGCTTGGATTACATTTTCGTACATTCCTGGTCAAACGTGATATGCTGCAGGGAAAACGTGCTTGTTTTATTATAAAGGCCCGGAGTTAAGAGACCTAATGAGAGTGGGTACGAGGGTTGTCGAGCACTGTAGTGCCAGTTCCGATATACAAACAAATAGCATTAATGAGATGTTACAATAATGAGATCTATGCGCCTGGAAGGGCCAGGCATTTCAAAATAAACTCAATTTGAAGAATGTGCCGTGTGTCATATTGCCAGAGATCAGATTTATTAAAGCAATAAATTCCATTACTGCTGCAGCATACATTTTTCTATTTACTTTACAAATAACAGGATGCGACGAACAGCCGCACATGTAAGTGCACCAGTCAAAAGTCAAGTCAAAGTGTTTTAATACTCGGTACGAGTGAGCCATTGGGGCTGCCACTCATCAACACTGCAGTGGAAATTAAAAATTCCACATTTCCACTACTGCAGACTCTCAAGAAAATTGAACGAAATATTTATTTTTACCAACCTCAGAGAGGTGATAGACTGAGTCAATCTAAAACCAGGATTTTAACTCATGACACCCCCATATTATGTGACAACCTTTTGAATTCCAGCATTAACTGGCCAGACATCTGACTTCAAATCATTGTTGCTATATTAGTTTCACCATTTCAAAGACTGAAGTGTTGATTGAAAATGTATTGTATTAACTAGAGGCCTTTGAAACATAAATATAGCATTGGTACAGGACTCCTATTATATAGTGGATATGATTATTATTAACAACTCTTTGGCAATCCAAGGCTGGATGAAAACCTTACCATACTATGTTGCTCATGATTGTTGTTTGACCATACTTTTTCATGCTGGTCAGTACAGGCTGGTGAAAGGGCTGAGCCCAGGACCCGCCATTGATGTTAACCACTGTAGTGAGCTAACCACTGCACCACCACTCCACACCATACATTACATAGACTGTAATATATGAATTACGTACATTCAAAAGCAAATCTCTAAAGAAGTGACTTCAGGAACGGTTGTAATATATTTTTACAGAGTGGGGAGTGGTAGTGTAGTGGTTAACATATTGCCCAACAAAACCCAGCAACCAGATTTTGATTCCAAGCAATAGCAAACATTTGTAAAGAGTGATATCTCAAGCGGTCTTCAACAAGGAGGATGTGTGGAGGAGTTGGAGTGGATGTGGTTGAGCACAATAGCAAAGACCAGATCTCACTTGTCGGTACCACCTGAGGTGCCATAGCCTCACCAAGTCTTGAAGATTGGTTTACAAAGTCGTCTTGCTTCAGATGTTTGGGCAATTTCTTGACAATTCTGGATTTGAAGCTTTCGTGACTGCAATGATTCATATTCTTAGGTTTTTTCGGTAAAGTCACGTAGGTAAAAAATTAAAATTAATACAATTATTAAGTGATACAGCTATCGTGCTGTGACGGTTCCACCTGAAGACGGAAGCTTGTGTTGCCTCCGAAACGTCGTGATTTTTATTTTATTTTTATTTTACTTTGATTAATTTTTTTATTTTTACCTACGTGACTTTACCGAAAAAACCCAAGAATATAATTTATTGACAAGTTGAAGACACCAATAACTTTTCATGGCCAATAACAGCGAATTATGTGATAACTGTTTGGAAAATGTACGTTCTTAAATTATGAACTCGCATTGGCTACGTAAATAAATATGTACAACTAAAGTTTTGCTAGCTTTGGTCTTACCAATTTTTCCTTTGGCCCATGGACAAATTCCTAGACTGCCGACGCTACTTGCTAGTGGTTATGCAAGCATAGCGGGATTTGTTTGGATGTTTAAGTTCTGGGCACTTCCACTGAACCAGTGGAACTCAATACGTCTTAGGTTGGCTTTGATAGTCTTGGCAACACACCCGATGTGAAATAATGTTTTTTTTTATTTTCTTATCGTATGCGTGCACTTGCATTCTGGCAATTGCAGTGTGCACAGAATGTGATTGCAAGGTCAAATGTTCTTAACCTCCAGGTTGTTTCCCATTTGGTTTTAGAAGGAATTCACATGAAGAATATGAAACTCCAAATTCCTTACGATCTTATTTTTCTGTTCAAACAACATTGCCTGGGAGATATATCAACATGTTGTTGATAATAATTTGCGATCACCTGGACCCTATGCCTCGTGAATTATGTAATTTAGATACAGACTGTATTCCACCTTTTTCTCTCTAGGTTTCTTTTGAGGCTGTGCTGTATAACTCATTGATTGATTTTTCGGGTTGTTCCAAGCGTTATTTTTTATGAAGTTCCTGAAGCAGCGAAACGTCGGACATCATGCCAAACAGCACGCAGGACAACCCAAAAACACATCGGAGAGCTGAATTCAGTGTATACGCTTAATGTGTCAGTCTCTGCAAAAGAAACACATGCAATTCTCCGTATG
Source organism: Entosphenus tridentatus (assembly GCA_014621495.2). Classification (NCBI taxonomy): domain Eukaryota; kingdom Metazoa; phylum Chordata; class Hyperoartia; order Petromyzontiformes; family Petromyzontidae; genus Entosphenus; species Entosphenus tridentatus. The sequence goes on along the minus strand of CM025648.2, from coordinate 5,652,945 downwards.
ACGCGAATAAAAATCAGATTGTACCGTATTAAGATAGAACACGCTCAATTTAGTCTCTTTACCATCAATCAACTTCAAACAACGTTCGGTGAATTTTAAATGTCCATTATCAATTCCTAGGATTCCATTTGGTTCAAATTATTGAGTGACAGTGCTACTCAAAAATACTCTGGAATAGCGACTGTAAATTGCAATTGGCACAGTTACTCAGAATCAATTAGAACAGCTTCTACTCTAATTTGCAATTTATCTGTACATTTGGAAAGCTTTCATTATAAGGGACTCCGTAAAAATGTTTGGTTCTGACCCTGTGTCCATTAACACGAATTCTTGTTTTCAAAATGAACTGGCTGTCTCTGAAATGCATCAATTCCACGGTGCTAATGCAGCGTGAAAGGTGCCACCCACATTAAATACATCATGTACTCGACAATGCTTAGAGCATTTTTGAATTTCTGTTTAAAAAGGAATGCGTCTTAAATGATCATTATAATTATCGTTTTACAATTGCGTAAAAAAGGGACTCATTTGATAGAATGCATTAATGTGGTTCTAAATGGTTCTTTATGTATATTTTTTGACATATTTTATGGGTATGGACTGGAAAATTGCATGACGTGACGGTGCTAACAAAGCGTACAAATTATGGTGCATTCAAGCAGTGAATGTAATCCCTTGTTCTCTGGAATATGTGGTCGAAATAGTATCCCCCTTAACGAAGTGTTGGTTGGTCCTGAACTCCATTAACAACCCTAAATCATTTGTCGAAATTCCACATTCCTATGGCAGGTGCATTCTCACCGTAAAAAAACAAACACATTTGACTTCCCAGTAAAACACTAATTTTATGGACCGCTGAGGGACCAGTGGCTAAGTTGAAACCCACCCAGAATATAAGCTTACGAGTTTACAATTGTGAGTCGAGCGTTTTGCTGCAGAAATAAATATTAACAAAACAACAGGGAATGTATTACAAAAAATAAATACAATGATTCTTTCGATTTAAAGCTTTCGTGACTGCAGGAATTCATCTTCTTGGTTTTACCGAAAAAACCAAGAAGACAATGATTCTTACTAACATATTTCTCTATATGTGCACCTGTGTTGTCTTCGCATAATTAATGTATTATGAACATTCAAAAACACACCAACGTTTCGAGTACTATACATTTAGCACATTATGATTTTCAGGGGAAAGCGGTGAAAAATATTAGCCAAAACTGCCTTGTTTAATGCCTTCCATAAAGAAAAATGTTATCCCTTCACAATCACAAGACAAAAAATATTAAGGTTAATGCAACGTTCTCGGCAGTGTAGCACTACTCATGTTACTATCAGCAAGGGGTGAAAATGACTTTACTTATTAATTTTTATAATGTATCTATGTAGAACTTTTTTCGCACCGTACATCGAAAGTGCGATTCACTAGGTCACAAAATATATATAAATATATATATATATTTTGCTCCCGGGTAGTAAGTGTTTTTTTCTAATTGCTTATGCCTCAAAAGTGCAGAAAATGGCTATTATTCCCTACAAACTTTGCTTTTGTGACCAGGACAGTGATATTTTGCAAAGTTTGTGAGGAATAATAGCCGTTTTCTATACTTTTGAGGCATAAGCAATTAGAAAATAACACTTACTACCCAGGAACAAAAATCGTGTTAGAGTGAATTATCAACCTTCTTAAAGCTTTCGTGACTGCAGGGATTCATCTTCTTGGTTCTTTCAGTAAAGTCACGTAGAAGGGAAATAATGAAATAATAAAAATCAAACATAATAAAATAATTCTCACGACGTTTCGGCCACAACGCAAGCAGCCGTCCTCAGATGAAGAACATGTCTGTCGGAAAGACAGAGTCTTTCTATTTGATTAACATCAATATAATTTGGCCAAGGAAGACGTCCGATAGTGCGACTACCACAGAGATGGAACAATGAAGCCAGTTCACGTACGGTATAATACAGCAGTGGATATACAATCGCTGATGCCGATTATGACGACGATTATTAAACGTTGAATTGACACGATCAGGCAGAGCATTCGGTACGCCGATTTTTGTGTTCCTCACCCCTTATAAGCATTGCTCGTTTTGTGGCAAGCCCTGGGCATTCATACCCGTCGGATTCCTCGCTCGCGCGGGCAAGCGTCACGGTCACTTTCGACGTGCTCCAAAATCGCTCGAGCTAAAGCGGCGACGAGCCACAGTCTCTGCGGTGAACCCATTCCTGGCGGCACCCTCGTTGAAAGCCCAGCGCGACAGCTCCCACTCGGCGAAGCGAGAGCGAGCGTCTTGCGCGCCATACCGGCGTGTTTTTCAGCGCCCGCAAATCCGGAGGAGCTCGCCGGCTCTTCCCTCTTCTCTGGTCTGTGCTCGACGCTCGCTTTGCCAAAGACTCTCCCACTTTTTGTTTTCGACACGACCTTCACAGAATATGGGCAGCAGCTAAGCCCAAATCATCGGTTGACAAATGGTTCTTAGGTGGAATGGTGGGGGGGGGGGGTTCATCGGGTCGCTGCTTTTCCCCCAAACTATCCCACCCCCAGCCCTCAAGTGAGCTGAATGGGCAGAGCGGTACTCATTTAAATGTTCCCTCCGTTAGTGTTGTTGTTATTATGGAAGAGGTGCAAGCTGCTCCCGACATAATCTCTCTCATTTCAGAAGACCACGACAATGACTGAACACAAAGCAAAACAAACACACGATTGTTATTACGGTTTAAGTAATGAACGTACATTTAAAATGCACGGTCTTGAAGGTAATGAGGATGTCTGAATTAAAGAAGGTGTCTTTCGTTTTATGGCTTCATTGAATGCAGCTTTCATTGTTGCTTTTTTGGTTATTCGTAACATGACAAAAGGGATGGTGTTGTTTTAATTAAATACATATTCTGGTTTCATATTTTTTTGTATGGCCGTACAGGGGTGAAATTAACTGTTTGTATTCAATAAATGTTTCATTGCGGGATACTTTGGATGTTGCCTGTTCCAAATGTGCACACGCATCGTTTCATCCTCCATTCAGACGTGTGGACGGTCCAGCCGCACGCACTTCGTGAACAACTGTTTGGAAAAGCACATTGGGTTTTTTTGGGGTCCACCACCCCCCAAACCCCCCCCCCCCCCCCCCGTGTTGACAGGAACTATGGCAATAGCAGATGCAGTAATCTGTGGGCTTGCGTTGACTTAGAAGAGGGCCAGGTCAGGCTAATAATGTCAGTTGCTCCTTTGCCAGGGATCCAATTCAGGTTACTGGACAATGTATCCGTCTTTAAACACCGTGTCTCATCAGCAGAGCACAGAGGGGCTTGCTGATGTTCAGGCTTGCTGATGAGACACCGTTTCGCAAAGTCTGGAGTGTGCTTGTCTTGAAACAATGCTGCTGAAATGACGCACTCCCAGAAAGCCGTGCGGCTGATGAGGTGTGATAGGAATATATTGTTTTGTATGTGAAGACGGATATGCTAAGGAGACGTATGGTCTCCTTATTTAATTTGTCATGTTTATATTCTCCACAACAATGCTAATGATTATTTTCAGTTTACTGGTATGACGCTCAATGCGTGCCATAACATGGCTGCCCAACACCCGTATCCACAAGCACTCACACACGGACACATACAGATCTGCCGTTTTAGCTTGCGTGTTAAGCGAGCACCTTTGCTGACCTTCATAAGGTGCTTCAGAGGGGTGGTGTGGACAGCCTGGCCCGTTTTTGATTCCCTCTGCTGATGTCGAGTACCAGGTACTCATTAGGAGAGACCCAGATTACTGGGCCTCTCTTAGATATTCGCCACTGATATTGGCCGTGAGTGGAATCCGACCGGTTTTACAGCAGTGCGCAAACTACCACGCCACTGCTCCACACGGACATACACAATTGTAACATGCATACAAAAATTGCACATGGTTGTATCGCATTAAGTTAATAGCATCAATTTATAACACTATTGACCAATAACCCCACTGACCAGCTTGATGGTTCTGTGGTCAGTGCTCAAGTCATACTTGGAGGGACGTGAGATTAAATGGTCAGAAGTCGACAGCTCATCACCAATTCAGAATCAATCAAATGAATGCCGCTTTGTGAAAGTGAACACCAGTTGTCCCACGGATACGCACACTCTTGCCAAAGGAAACGAATCATTTACACAGACTGGCAGGCTGGCAATGGAGCTTGTTTGAGCTTGAAAATACCGACTAGGATAACCCCAAATCCATGATCTCTCTCAAGAAGGTCTAATAAGTGTGTCACAGGGTTACATATATTTGTCATATGACACGACACAAGAATACATCATCACGATAACACGTCAAGCAAAACTAAGAACATATTAATACCAAAACTAACACCTCATAAGGCCAAAACGAAGACCTATTATCTACGAGGCGAGGCAGTCGAAATAATGGTTCAAATTTCTTTACACATTCCTGCGAAGGGAGCTGGTAGGAACGTTGGGTTGCTTGGTCAATGGCCAGGGTCAACGGCAGCGTGGTGTATCCGCAAATATGGCCGACTGTGAGGGCGGGCACAAGCCGGCGTGAGTAGGTTAAACGTTGAGTTTTATAAGGGCACCACGGGGTGACCAGCCCCTCCCCACCCAGCCCCTAACTCCCGACCCAGTCCCTCCCTGCACGACGGACACAATAATCCCCTGTGGGATGGTGTAACCAGGAGGTTCCTACCAGTAAATTACCCAACCAACCCCCCTCCACCACACCCGCTCGCTCTCCTCTGTGTCCAGCACTCCAGCCAGCAGTGCAAATGGGTGTGCCACGCTTAGCCAATCGGCGGGTCAGGTGTGGTCACGGGTGGAGGGGGTTGGTGGCTGTCCTCTCAACTCCAATTTACCTTCGAGTGGAAGCTCTCCACAGCGCCCTGGAGTGGGAGGATGCCTTCTCGACCAGCAGTGGCGCGAGAAAGACATTGCAGGTGGCGCACCTTTGACATTAAAAACAAAGTCATAACTTAAACGATCCTAAGTGCAAGTTCACGTGACAATGAGGAACAAAGAGGAAAGGCTGTGACAAATGGGCTATGAATAATTAAGCGGCACAAGGTTCTTGGCTGGCCTGTAGCTACAAACCATTGATTATTGCACTTGGGGGAGTGTTTAGCACAGACATCTGTTTTCATGCTAGCACCACTGCTATTGACAACTCATTTCATTTTTTTCCCCGAGTGTAAAACCCAGTCAATCAATCAGACGTACACTAGGCAATACGCAATAACACACAGTGCATCAATGCCATCATCAGCTTCTGCCAATCAAACGTTTATTGGCCAATTGAGAATACAATGCAACACAATAATGCATTAAATGTGTACAATACTTTAAATACAAGAATCATTGTGCAAAGGTTGAGAGAACATGGTATTCTGTACTCAAACTCGCATGTCATATTTCACTTTTAAAATACTCCATAATTCCAGTTCACTGATTGTATTAGTATTGAATACAAATCAAGATAAATACTTACAATTGATTTGAATCGAGCATTAGTTTATCGTCCAGTACATAAATTTCATATGGGATTTTTGTCTTTGTAAAAATATGCCGATGTTATTATTGATATCATATCATGAGATGAGGGGTCCAGTCAAGATTCTCCCACGTCAGTGTCAGCGTGGCCCGCAGAAGTTAGATATTGTAGAACTAGTTTGGCGGTCCATAAATATACAAAGACAAAGATCCACCGTATAGCCTTAACATACTGTAGGGGCAAGTACTGTTAGCGAGCACCTATGAAGGCCGGAACGGTACACGAGGGGGTGGGTGGCCAGCACCACGCCCGACCGCCTTTGTCTCCCCAGTGGCGATGTTTACACACTGCACCGGGCACTCATTTCAGGCTGAGTCGACCTACGGGAGGCCCAGAACTGGTTCAGATAATCGTCACTGGTGTTGGCCGTGAGCGGGAATCGAACCCGGGTCGCCAGGTTCATAGCGCAGCGCGCTTGCCGCTACACTTTGCCACACACCCTACTGTTAAGATGTTTGTCGCATAGCAGTTAAAGTCAAATTTTATCTGTAATTCTCAGACTGAACGATTTATAACAAATTCAGTTAAGTAAACTTCAATTTTTTAAATGCTATTTTGTGCGGGCATTTGGTGAGCAGCTTGCGGTCATCAAGTTTTCCCACTTAAACACAGTTGGCTGCCTGGACTTGAACCAAGGTTCTCAGGGGCTCTGGCTCAGTGCTCACATCTGAGCTACCCAATCACCTCCTTTTCAGATGCTTAAAACTACAGCGAACAACATCAAGCAACACGTTAAGACATATTCTTTGGGTATTTTGGTAAAGTCACGTAGATATGTTCAAAGAAAATAAAGGTAAATAAATAAAAACTACGACGTTTCGACTGCAACACAAGCGATCGTCATCAGCAAGTTTTTTTGTTATTTTGTTATTTTCTTTGAACCTATCTACGTGACTTTATGAATGCCTGCAGTCACGAAAGCTTTAAGTCAAAACGTTAAGACATCTCTCCCTGTTGACATTAACTACTTTGTGTTTAGTTTATCGTCATTCCCCCGCACCTCCGACTAACGCGGTTAGCTACGTACGGTGATAAAGAAGTTCAACATACATATATAACTTCAATAAAGTACTCATCTCGGTTGATAGAAGCCTTCTATCCCGAACATGGTTATAGTTGGGGCTCCAATGTAGAGTGAATTCTCTACAAGGATTTTTTCTCACAACTTTAAAATTGTGAGTCAAGCACGGACCATAGTGCCACCTGGACAGATTCACAGCACATATATATACCGTAAATTTTAATGACCTTTAACAAGTTAATAAATGCATATATCATAAAATAGAGAGTTATATTCCATCACAGTGAAAGGGTGGCCCTCCAAGGCAGGCTGCATGCCCAAACTTCTCAAATGCCTCGTTGAAAAAGGAGTAAATCTACATACAAGTGGGTTCGTAAAACACCCAAAGCACCACCATTACATAATGTTCATCTTTTCCCTGGTCAAGTGTTGGTCAAATGTGCTGGCTAAAAGGTCTCCTTTACAATTACACAAAGATGTTCACAATTTCTATTGCACCTGTGAACAGTCATGTACAGGACTACTCATGATTGTTCCTTCCCTGGAATGTCAATGAGTCTAATTGTTTGCATGCATTGTATTATTTTGTAATCGTTTTTTTTATATATATGGAAGCAATTATAATTTGTAAATGACTTCATGGCAGACTACATAATTCAGTCAAATATTGTTGACAGTCTTATATATATCCAGCACAAGTCTTAAAATATTTCAATACATTTTTCCAATCAAACGTGGTGTTTTTCATGGATGATATGCACAAATGCATGAATGCTAATATATACTTAACACTAAACAGAAACATGCGTTATTTGCCACAATGCACAATACTTGAAGCTATATTTGCTGACCAACATTCGTTTGGATGTTTGGGAGTTTAATCCTAAATCAGATGTTCTGCCCAGCCAGTCATAACATACCACAAATAGTATCACTCAACAACAACGCATTTGTGTAGGTTTCCACGGTTGTGCTGCATAGCGCCGAGATAAGGTAGTACCACGCGCTGTTCGGCACGATGTTCGACATATCACACCAAGTCATGGGAATTCAGTTCCCGAAGAATCTCCCAGTACGTGAAACAAATCAACGCACATCCGTGCCAATCGGCGCGCGGCACCAACCCCGAAAACACATGGGAACGCTACACTTTGTGATCGAGTCTTGCCCATCGTGGGATTGTGGAAATTTTGTCGCTGGATCGAGATGATGCTTGTTTGAGCAGAAAGTTACCTTTACTCGACCGTGTCATATCTCCGACCAAAACAAAAACCGCATCACAATAACCAAGTTCAGATTGCACCGGCTAGCAAATGACTTTGATATTTATTTATTTATACAGAAACTTCAATTTCCTGGGGAAGAATTGAAACAATGATATACATCTCAGGAGCACAGCTGTTGCCAGGGTAACAAGGGAGCATTGGCCACACGGACATACGATACCATCAACGTCACCCTGCCAGTCACTCGAGGGCCTACAGCAACAACAAAAAATCCGTCTTTATTTCCTTTTTTGGGGGGGGGGGTTCACAGGTCCGCCGGGACTTGTGGTTGTATCTTTACTTTAAGTGCATTTTGTAAGATGAGTCTCGCTTTCCAATTGTGTCCTCCGAGAATTTTGGGTTCCATTCGGCGGAGGCTAATGGCTGACAAAACCCTAAAAGCCTGTTATTCCTGGCAAAGGGTTGCTTGCATCGTTTTGCATTTCCCTTTGTACGAAACCGACCGAGCAGCCCACGTCTCGCAGATTGAGTAAACATCACGTGTACGTTTTTATCCGTGAAAAAAATGATTCTTGATTGACAGAGTGTGCATTGATGTCCTTGGGTGTTCTTTTTTTTGCTGCAATACTGGAGCGCATTTTGTACGGAAGTCAACTTAAGCAATTGTTCTTGAAAAACGATGCACATGAACGTGGTGAGTGTGTTGCTTGGACAAATAGGTGGTAAAGATGCCACCCTGCGTTGACTTATTTATTTATTACGTTATGTGTGTATATATATATTGCCCACAGAGGTATTATAATTTGGTCAGAGTTAACAGTGCATTCACAACATTGCTAATGACCATCTCTTGTCTGCCACTAATATTAATTGTAAATTCTCATTCTGAACATGCCTGCATCCGTTTATATTCTGCAGGCTGAAAAGTCCATTCTGGTCAACACAGTAATTAAAAAAAGTTTAAAAACTTGTATTCGGGCATCGTACATTGTAAAATCTCGTAATAATGTGATGCCTCAAAAATATGTTGATTTGTTTAATATCCTGCCTAATAATAACAGCATGGCTCAAAAACTATTATGTGCATAATAGAATAGAAAAAAAACAATTTGTATATCCAGTCGATGCATGTAGATGCACGTGCATACACCCACACACATGGGGAGCGGCAGTGCAGCGGCGAGCGCGCCGCGCTACGAGCCTGGCGACCCGAGTTCGATTGCCGCTCGTGGCCAACATCCGTGACACGCATCTGTACGGGTTCTGGGCCTTCCCTAGGTCGACTCCGCCTCAAATGAGTACTTGGTACAGCAATGTGTAAACATCGCCATTCGGTAGACAAAGGCAGTCGGGCGCGGTCCTGGCTACCCACCCCGTGCACGTGCCGTGCCTGCCTTCAGTAGGTGCTCGATTCGAGCACTTGCCCCCAAAAATATGTGAAGGCTGTACGGGAGTTCGTTGTCTTCGTGCAATCACATTGCCGCCACACTTGCCAGCGTGTACAGCATCCACATTCTCCAAACGTTGCGCATGTAAAAATGAATTTTAAGATTGTGCACTTCAAAATCGATTATTTTGATGAAGATTAACAACTAAAACGGTTTCAATCAAATTACTGCTTTTTAAAATCATTCATATCCTGGCCTGGGTGGATTGACTTTAACCTGCCATCTTTCTGGGCAGAGGTTAATGGATCACTGAAGCATAATAGGATTGCATCAGTAGCAGTATGCTAATATTCCCAGTTTGTGACCATTCAGCAAGGTATAATTATCAGGACATATATCCATGCTTAATCCTCGAGACATTTTGACACGCTGTTTGCATGAGTTCACCAAAAAAGCCGTATTACAGGCGCATGGCAGATGCATTATTCAAACCATTACCGGCCGCGGTTGCCACGCTGCGCTGTAAACCCAGAATTCCTGCGTTTGATTCTCAGCCATGGCTAACATCGGTGGCGAGTGATATCTGAAGCCGTCACGACGGGCCTACCCTACGAGTACCTATGGCGTAAACATCGGAACGGGTGCCCACTCTGCCGTCACCATCAACTTATGCTGACCCACGTGGCAGAGATCGCAACCGGGTACCCGATACTCGTACCCTACCCGATACTCGGCTACCCGTAAACAAGCAAGTAAACTTAATATAAAGGATTTAAAAACGCAACTCTCTCGTGCTTTCGGGTTGCATCACAAATGTTCAGCATGCCGTCCCGACGTTTCGCTGCACATGCTGGAAGCTTCCTCAGGAACGGAGCGAATCGGCGGACATCGTGCTGGACAAGTCGTATCACAATCCCCCTAAAAACCACATCGGATGAATCGCTGTGCAGCACCGAACGTCAAAACCTACGCAAGTCGAATGACAAAACACGTGACTATAAATTAATAAGGTTTGCTGATGGCGGTTGACTGATCCGTGATATTTATTTCAGAGGCTGAGAGGTTTTAAGAAATGCCAGACAGCTGGTTTATGACAACAATCCTTCAGATGTAGGGGCCCCAAAGGATGGATAGGGCCCACTTGCGTCTCAATGGGGGGGGGGGGGAAGAAGATGGAAAATGGAGTTGTTGAGAGAGAGGCCAGTGACAACTTTAGGCCCTCAGAGGACCACTATGTTAATAACACGTACCTTTCAAACATCAGGATTGTTCAAAATCCCATCTGTAGTTTAATAATTGAAATATATATACATATTTTATTTTCGAATGCTTTATTCACTTAATCATGCCAGATGCAAGAGATTAATCAGGAAGCATTGAAGTATTATCTCAGAGGAATTGTCGCAGTGGGTTAAAGGTGGCATCAACATTGTGAACGGTTTCACGTATTTCCAACGAACAGCGGTCTGCATTTATTGGCAATATATGCCCACACAACATCCCTAGCTGTAATCAGTGTGTGAGTCTGAAATGCCATCCATGTCTACAGATATGTCTGCAATCTAGACAGTCATTGGTAATACGTGTTTTACGTAGTTTTATATATTTAACAAAAACATCTTATAAATGTAAACATTTGGGGCAAACACGTACGTAATATGTGTTGCCTCAGTTTGACATGCATTGCAGCACCTCTAGTGGCTCTAGGTATTACATTAACGCGATTCTATACAAGCGTTGCGAGCATAAGAATCAACACATGAATGCATAGTCATATTCCCAAAAATGTGGAAAATACAAACCACGTAAATACAGTCGACATATATCCCTGCACTTATCTACTTCATTGGCCCTGAGCCAATGGAAATTCCACATTTCAATGACAAGGGACATGGCAATCTCCTTTCCCATTGACAAATAACCATTGCTTTACTCTTCATACAACAGCATGTATTTTCTTAGCCCCAGAGCATTAGAGAGAAGTCGAAGTTAGATGCACGGTATACATTTGGATAAATTTGATTTATTTTAGTAAGAAGGATGGAATAGGCGGTTTGGCTTCATTTCAATGGCGTCTTGCAACCCCCAATAAAAATATTAACTTACAAACATTTGGCTTCGTAAGTTAAATCAGTTTTTTTTTCCCTGCCAGCATTAATTAATTTTCCCATGGCAAATTAAGGGCACATAAATACAACAAAACTGTTGTCCACAACATTGCATACATACGTTTCTGTATGGTGTTGTATGGCATTAACGGGCCCCACAGATCATATTTATGGCTCCTGCTTGCAACATCTGTTAATGAAACAGCACTGCTTTTACTGGCCCGACTGATGATGCCTCTAATGTCAAAATTAGTCCAGTTTGCCTGCTTCAAAGAAATATTAGTGCAGAAGGCACATAGGCTAATAGTCTAGAACATTTATTTTTTTGCGTGTATTTGTTATTACCTTTGTATGTGGGATGGACTTTAGAAAGGTGGAATTATTTATCAGAATCATAAACCAGATTCCAATAGATGCAGTTATATTTGACCAAATATCACACAATCACATTCTCTCCAAAAATAACGTATTGACATCTTTAAAATTAACCATTTGGTCAATGAGTGCCTACCTGCCAATTATGACTAAGCACGTTACAAACGTGGTTCAAAGGAAGGTCCTGAGCTGGGGTCACAGATTGGTGATCCTTTGCCTCGGAGGTTCACTTATTAGACCCCCATAGGCCGCCCAGCCACTCCAAAATCTCAGACCGTTTACTCACGAACACAAACGATAAAATGCAAAAGACAAATATTCAACATTGATGTTGGGACAGATGCAAGTGAAGCCGAGTGGCTTCATTAAAAAAAAGAATATCACGCACACAACTGTGAAGCATTTCGAATATACTATTCTTGCTTACCGCGGCAATATTTTCTGGAGATGAATGCCACTGTCGAGGTCTGCTAGCCACATGAATGCTTGGGCAGAGAGAGTTTCTGTCAGTATTGTTATTCCTCCATCCATTGAAGCAGCTCAAGACTTCAATATTTGTATTCATGGTCCATAGTTTGAGTTGCATGGCCACATTCGCACCGTGGTTTGTCGTTAATTGCCCAAATAGGAAGGAGATGTGCACATCCACCTGTTGATGTTCTGATGCGGTTGATGGTTACACAAGTGTCCTCGAAGAATGTCGAAGTCAAGAGGTATATAATGTTTGGATCTCGAATTAAGTGTTCATTCTGGACGACAGCATTATTCCAACTGTTCATCAGCATTTTTCTGGATTCGGGTGACAATCCTGGAAGTGGGGGGGAGGGGGCTATTGGGTCTTGGTTGATGGGTAGGTTGTTGTTGGTCATGAAAACACGTAAACTCTCTTGCAGTGGTGGCAGCTCAACCGATTGATTCAATTTATCTTTAATAAAGACATAAAAGGTTTTACCCTATAAATGCCACTCGCTGGAGTGGACATATGCTGCGGTTTGGGGATGTGAGACGATGCTTGATGTTGCTGTTAAAAGGGGCGTTTAGTCCAAGATCCATGGGGCTGGTAATTTGACCCTGAGAGTGACTGCAGGGAGACTTCAAGGTTAACGCGTGTTAAGTGTTTTAGCCAATGGAGCTTTTATGCCAAAAAAACACAATCCACTTAAGGGTGTTGCTATTAGTAACATTTCCGGTGCACGAGCAGATAATCCATTTGCCTAAAATAGACCATAATAATTCTGGAAAAAAGGCAAAGGGCAGAGCAAGCTGCGTGTGTGTAAGGAAAATAAAGGATTAATGAAGGTTACCAACGCTCATGCACATACGGTGAGCGTACGGACATTCTTAATTTGGAGTTAATCATCCTGACAAGTGTACGTGGAGTAGAGCTGCGATTGTGTTGCGTTACGTTTCGACGAGCGGTTGTCACATCAAAGCGCCGAGCGATGCTTCTCATAGCTGCGTGAAGGTTACTGCATTAGTCATAAAGAAGACGGCTTGGGCGGGTGGCCCCTTTCAAGCCATGAGCCGTGATCGAATTGCGAGGGTAACGCAAGGCTCCTAAGTCTGCCGAGATATTCGTCACATTGCACGCCACGTATCAGGAGGAGACTGTGGTGTATGAAAAGCACGGTCAGGATTTCAGCCGAGAAATCAAAAGATGGCATTACTGGAAATTTTGACTCGCATGAGAGTGTCAAATCAAGACATTGAAGTGTGGCGATGATTTTGCTTGTGCTAAAACAGAGTTCTACTCTGACGTCACATCATCCCTAACAAATTCACCTGCCACACACAGTGCAGTGTTCGTGTGTGACGGGCAACCGTTATTTTCTATAGATGTTCAAGAATCGCATCATCTCACACGCAGCAATGCTTTCTTGGTATCGCGTACATCCGCGCACTTCTAAAGCACATTGAAGCATTTCCCCACGTTTGAAGCTGTTTAGTTTGCGTTTTTGTCCAGTAATCAATGTGTTCATGGTTCAAATATTCGACCTTTCCACGTATCCACCTTTACCTCCCACCGCCAGCGAGTCCGAACATGCGATTGTGTCCTTTATTTTCAAACTGGTGCTGGGGGTTACTGGACAAAAGTTACGATATCACCGCTTAATAAACGCCCCGTTTCGACTACTCATTTATCACACGTTGTGAATAGACTCTGACGAATCGTTTTTGGTCCATCCGATCCTGTGCGGCAGCAATTGCCATCTGCCCCATTCTCGAATGTACCCCGCGGAAATCGGAGCCTTCCGTTGTAATCCTCCAACACTTGAGCCCGGTATTGTGTGGAAGCGCCTTGGATGTACCCGATCAATCGAGGCGAGATTTGCACAGCGCGCTTGGCAGAGCCAGTGCAGCGCGCAGATGGTGTCACCACACACATCGCGTCACGGTGTTCAAGATAACGGTCACGTTAGGAGTGAGGAGCGATCCCACGTCGCCGTGCGTCACGGGACGGTTGCTGCCGACTTTCAATTAAATTCACATCGAGCGGCTTTACAGGCACACACCTTGCCGAGATGTCGTGTCTTTACTTTGCGGGAAAATGTGCAGTGGCAATAGGTAAAGGGGAGGAAGGAGAGAAGGGGAATGCGTTTGGTCAAAATATGGATCACTGTAAATCAATTGTCACATTCGGCAGATTTGGTTTTGTGGTTTGAGTACACAATTGCGTACGCCCGTGAATGAAGTCGGAATCAGAATCTCTACTTAGACTGGAGGGGGAATCCGATGAGCTATCAAGCTCTTTTTCACAGATGTCCAGTATGGGCAGGTCAGAAAGTTACAACAACGATTAAAAAGATAGGATTGCAAAAAAGTGAAAATAGGGTAAGCAATTCACTAAATATGAATAAAACGTACATTAATCATAGAAGTTCGATTCATCAAGCTTGGGCAAGGCAACAACAACAAAACAGTCCCAGACGATAACACAGAGTAGCAGACCCTCAATAAAAGGACACGTTAATGATGAACCATCGATTCTACACAGGTAAGGATCAAAGTTACAACTCACATTTGCAAATGTGGCAGTGTCCAGTACTAATCTTCTGCTTCAAGCAATTAATTTTTCAAGATCGATGTACGGTGTTTTTAAGGGAGGGGAAAACAACAACAACAACGTTGCTCAAAACACGTCGAGTGTCACTCGTGCTACCGCCGGAAGGTTTTCCGCGATTGCGCCGTTACCGCCGTCCGGTGCGTTTTCACGTCGTGCCGTTGTGCCGCTCGACGCGATGTCCGACGTTTCCCCTCCGCGGGCCGGGAACACTCGGCAACGGAGCAAAATGGTTGACGTCGCGGCGAACAGCACGTGGCAACGATCCGAACAACGTATGAGCAGTGTGCGCCTTTACGGTCTTCAGTGAAGGGAGCGCGACAGGTGAGTAAGGTAAGATTCTCACCCGCTCCCTATTGCAGGACCTGGGCTCTTGTTGATAAATCGAGAATGCACACGGAGGATGAAATGAACACCGGTGACTTCCCAACTCAGCGGCACCGATGTTATCGGGCAAGAAGGGATGGAGAGCCGAAATTACCACCAAATACGATTTGAACTCGCAGCATCCGAATTCGAGAAAAGCACATTGAACCACAGCAACACTGCAGCACGCGGTTCACACATTCCACGTCACACTGCAGTAGTGGCAATTTAACATGTCCAAGTTTCTGTGATGAGAGTTGAACGTTCGACCTGAAGTCGCCCGGCTTCTTCGCCAGCGTTCCACATGCAGTCATCAAGACACCGTGCCAATTTGACGGTCCGCAAGCAGGTAATGAAATGTATTTAATTAATTACAATAACCCCCCACCCCTCAAATCGTTGCACTTGATGAGTTAATGATGACGTCACCCGGCTGCTGCTCTATATAAGAACGGGAGACAGAGCAGAGCCTCACCATTCTGGCGAATTGCCCGATGATGCTGGATGCAATTACCAGCGAAACGTCGTACTACTCAAAAATTGTAAATGTTGTGGTTTCACGCTTCAACACACCGGTGGGCTAAAGCAGTGAACTATTTGTCTTTTGTCAACGTGACACTTTTTTACTGATTGGCCGTGTCGGGTGGTGGAGGGTTACGACACATTTATAAATAGCGCGATCTAAACCCAAAAACGTTGATTATGGACGTAATGAAATGTCAACGTCTTGACTCCATCGCAGCCCAGCACGAGCTAGAATGCTTTAACACATTCCTCACGATAGCGTTCTATTTTTATTTTAACAAGTGAGGGCTACCGTGCTCTAGAGTTCTTTTTTTTAAGAAGCGATCTGGCCACAAACGACAGCTCGGCGAAAGTGGCTTATCGTGCTGACGTGCGGAGCAGTCGCACGCTCTAAACGCACGTCGATTCTAGATGTGGAGGGGAAAACCCGGAGGGGGGGGGGGAATATCCACGCGACCACGACGAGGAAGACACGTAAACTCCAAATCTACGAAGCATCGGGGGTCGGGATCGAACCCACGACATCCTCCATACCAGGCGAGGGATTTAACATATGCACATACACAGGTACACAAAGATCCCCCATATAGATTTCGATTTAAAGCTTTCGTGACTGCAGGGATTCATAATCTTGGTTCTTTCGGTAAAGTCATGTAGAAGGGAAATAATAAAATAAAATAAAACATAATATAATACAATCTCACGACTTTTTGGCCACAACACAAGCGAAACGTCGTGAGTTTGATGCAAAATATTTATTATTTTATTATTTCCCTTCTACGTGACTTTACCGAAAGAACCAAAAATATGATATCCCCCATATAGCTTTTGCAGACTGTTAAGACAATTGCTGTTAAACGAGCACCTATGAAGGGTGGCCAGCACCACGCATTTGATATCCCCCAGTAGTCATGGTTTATCACACATCGCCCTAGGTACTCAATTGAGGCCGAGCCAAGATAGGGGAGGCACAGCACCGGCTCAAATATTCGTCACTGGCGTTGGCCGTGAGCCGGAATGCAACTGGGGTCGCCGGGTTGGTGATGCAGAGTGCTAACCACTGCGCCTCTGCTCCCCACACACACACACGTACATATATAGTTTTCCGGTATGTTTAATTACCAGTGGTCTTTATCTCTTAAATGAGCACATTTGGATTAATTCCTGAATAAAACTTTAAATTGTAAACATGCTACACATATACATCACGACATTGAGCGCTTTCAGATGCGCTTCTGCGGCTGTCTGGAACGCTGTTCCTTTCGATATAAGGAAGCTAACTGCAGCTACGCACTTTAAAATCTAGATTTAAAACTCATCTCTTTATAACTGCTTTTTTCCGTTTAGTTTGTTGTCCTTACCCAGCATCCCCGATTAGCAAGGTTGGCTACATACAGTGCGAAAGACGTTCAACATACATACACATGAACGACCCGCAGTACAACCTCAAAACGCGCCGTTGAGTTGCACGGCACAGCCACAAAGCGCTGTGCAGTTGTAAAAAAATTACGTCTGTTTTAATAATTAGCAGCTCAGATATTTCAAGCATGGGTCATTTGACAGAAGGCATTCTTTCTGACATGCGATTGAAGAAAATCCCAGAAGTATGATTGATTATTTTCCCCATTGTATATCATCATTGTGTATGGATTTCGATCAATGTTAGGAAGACAGCATGACGATAGATACATGCACACACATGCTTTTCACATACATATATTTAGAAATCATGCCAATAATGACAACTATTTAATCAACGCTTCCTGAAATACAAGGGGCAGGATCTGCATGGTCAGGCTTGTATTGAGCAATGCTCATAATTGCAAAGCACATTCGGCCAGTTCGACATATTCCACATTTCTATGGCCGGGGGGGGGGGGTGGGGGTGTAACTCTAGATTTGAAGCTTTCGTGACTACAAGGATTCATACTCTTAGTTTTTCGGTAAAGTCACGTAGGTAAAAAATGAAATTAAAATTAATAAAAATTATTTTCATTTTAATTACATTTTTTACCTAAGTGACTTTACCGAAAAAACTAAGGGTGGGTGTGTAGTTTATTGACAGAATATCTGCAATTGATGTCCTGCAAAACTGCTCCTCATTTTCAGCGACCCGGGACGAACGACGGTGTCCCGAGTCAACTCATGACAAGAATGCAAATCTCACAGTGTCACCCATCCACCCAGCCATCCCAGTGTCGTATTTAGGGTAGCCGTGGTGAAAATTAGCTACGTGAAAATAAGAATGCAATAACAGTGGTGTTCATGAGCAGGGCGACAAGACTTTTTCTGCAGACGAATAAGAATGCATTCTTCCAATTGCATGAACATATCGCTTGGCCATAGCACATTGTATTTGTGTGGCTTTATACTCGGAATAAATCTCACCCTTGTTACAATGAGCCCCACTATTTAACTTCAAAGCGAGTGAATTAATAACGCAACATGCACCCGCTGCTGTCTCTTTTCGAGAGAGCAACAATGCCGGTTAACACAATTAAGCACGCAATCTCTTTTGTAATTAAAAGATCACGGCCGATGTCTACAGATACCCAAATTGCGCAGCCAATGCACAACGGCCAAAGCGGGATTGCCAAGGAAGCCGCTTAATTATGCGGCCATATGGCAGCGCTATCAATGCACCAAATGGTAATATAATAACGCGGTAAGTGATGTATTGCGAGGGCACACTGCTACACCCCCCCCCCCCTAGGCCTCAGATATCTTGGCCATCGGTGTTTCGTGCCATCTGTCATACGCGGGTCCCATGCCGGGCCCTACAAATCGTCACATTACGCACTTAATCTTACCTGCCAAGCGAGGCACAGCACGGCATTCTTCATTGCCACCCATCAAGGTTGGGTGAAGGGCAGGCAGGCAGCAAGTGCGGACACAATCACTTAGGAGTCAGCGCTGTGTAACACGGCGCGCCGAGGCAAGGTTATGGGTAAACAATGTGCGGTTGTTCCACTCGGCCACACGCTTTCGCTCACAATTGCACAACTTTTCTTCGTCGTGTTTTGGGACTTGTGAACACAATTTGTGTCAATTGAATCAATGTCGTGTAAATAATCGACTTTGACGAAATACGTAGCAAGTGTGAATTAACAATTGAATGGTAATGATTTATTCACTTATATATTTTATTGTGGTATTTTTTCCAAATAATTAAGCAAAAAAACTGATGAAGAAGTTATCAATATTATGTGTTGATATCATGCTCAGTGATGCTAAGGTGATTAAACTAATTTTTATCATGGTTACTAATTACGACTTACTCAGATTATTTTTTTATGAATAACAAAAAGTCAACTGATTTTCTGCAATTGAAGCAGTGGTGATCCGTTTACAGCCCTGAACCAGTGATGGAAATTCCACACTTTTATGCCTGGGAGATGGGTGTCTATCCATAGGACAACCACTGTTAACTTCCCCACAAAGTGGTAGTCATTTTAACCACCCCAGGAGCGATGATTTAATCGAATGTATTTCAAGTAATGTAATCGAATGACTTTATCGTTGTTTCAGACTCAATTCCCAGCCATATATTTCAATTTCAACCTTCAGATGGCCAGCTGCTCGCTCAGTCGTCGAGCTCCTTGCTTGGGTTCTAGAAATAACCTGCACCATATAATCCCCATTTTAAATGTATTTCTAGTAATGCAATCGGATTACTTGTATTGTTGTTTCAATTAAATTATTGAGCAAACAATAAATGAGTCAAGGAGCAGATGATATTATTTTCCACTTCACAAAAAAAACACACGCACAGCGACCCGGCATAATCGTTTAAGGTCAACTTGCCCCGTCTTCTCGCTTGTGGTGGAATAGTTGCTTACATGTGGAAAGCAATAAAATGAGGGTGCCCCCGTTCGCTGTTCTGACAGCTCAAAGCAATACAGGTAACAGCCTCCTCTAATTCAATCGTGTAAAAAAAAATCGTACTTTATCGTAAACTTTGAAAAAAAAAGATATGAGATGAAGCAAATGGAGTATTAATGTATTCTTGGTTCTTTCGGTAAAGTCACGTGGAAGGGAAGTAATAAAATAATATAAATATAAAACAAAAAAATTCTCACGATGTTTCGACTGTAACACAAGCAATCGTCATCAGGTGTGAAATCCACAGAAAGATAATTTTAAAAAGTGACTCTGCGAGTTTTCGGACTCCAAACTCTTGATTTGCAGTAATACACTTTAATATTGTGTGAGATAGGGCCGTGTGTTTGAAAATGAAGCATTACAAGTATCGATAAACAGCACGTTTAATATCTTTGATCTTACCAGTTTATACGTATTAATGTCATATTGCATTTAGCTTTAAGATAGTTAAAGCGTACTGTTGAAAAATACAGGCACAAAACTACGTACCCTTAATTAACTTTTTCAACGCTCTTTGGTTTCTAAAGAACAAACAAATAACATCTGTACTACGTTTGAGCCCACAATGAAACTGCACATTTTAATTAAGCAGACAGATACTAACTCGAAACGTATGTTTGACATGTTCTATTCAAGGTGTCACCAATACAGCTGGTAAACCTACAATGTTCCCGCCTTTTAAACTGCAATGCCACATTATACTGCTTTTAGTGCAAAAAAAGCGTCTCTATGCAAAAAAAAGCATTGGTCACTGCTCATCTCCATTGGTGGTATTTTGCCAGCAGTTGAAATTCCACATGGCAGGGCCCAGTCTCGCCTAAGGGCAACCACGACTGACTTTCTACGAATTGTAACTCGGCTGCTGGATCATTGGTTCTTCTCCTCTGTTGCCCTTGACGTGTTGGGATTCTCTCTCCCTAATTTTACACATTGCTCATTTCCTCCCCCATATTTTACTCCACCCTCCCTCACCGTAAACTTTTAAAAAAAATTTGAAAAAACTAATTTCTGGAGAACAATTGTTCTGTGTTTAATTTGTTGTCCTTCCCCGGCACTTATAATTAGCGGGGTTTGCTACGTACTGTGCCAAGGAAGTTCAACATACATAGGTACATATGTCATGGTGGACAGACTTAGCGTGTCAAAAAGCCCATTGTTTTAACTGCGACGCCGGGAAATACCGAATCGAACCATCGACCTCTGAATTGAAAGCCCATTGTGATACCCATGAAAACCACGGTGGATAAAAATGGAGGTAAATAAATAAATACGTGCAATATTCCGGGGTGGTCTAGGAACGGACGCTTTCCACATGAACCAGGGTTCACCGCTTCCAACTCCTCCTTCCATACCGCAGACTCTTTTCTCGGAAGAGGCATTGCCCCAGAGAGCTCCCCACCTGCCTTTCTGCTAAATAAACGAAAAGGATCCCACGACATTCACCGAGGACGCTGGCCGTCACGTGCCTGTTTCGTCTATGCATCTGGCATACGCAATATGTGTCTCTAACCAAGTCTCCTCCTTATCATTATGATTGCTCAAATGCAGCAACACTTGGTGGGGCCACTGGTCGCTTGAGTACTCACCTCGCAGGTCGGACAGTTGTGAGTTCAAATCCTCATCAAGGATCAACTCGTACTGTTGCATGTCTGGGGTTAATAACAGGAGCTGTGTTGTTGTGGAAATTTTCACCACTTTTCCGAGAACAGCAACAGGAACCGAGTAACAATCCTTTGCCCATTTTTTGTAGGTAGACGCTTTGATTTGAACGTTATTAATATTAATACACTAATATTAGTTGCATTGTTTTTGGAGAATTCTACATTCTAAAAACGACTTTCAAGAGCTGCACAAAATAAATGTATAATTTAATGTGAAAACAACCACATAACGCCATCCAAAAGATGGGATATTCGCAGTGCTATATTAATTTGAAACTAACGTTTATATTTTAATTCACGTCCTCCTCCGGTACCATTGCAGACCACACATGAGGAATCACTGCACAGTTCAGGTAGACCACGTTACCACATAGACCTTGCTGCTAGAAGCTACCACCCTCGTACATGCATCTATTTATCCCTTTGAAGGATGGTCTGCACATGAATTTTTATTTTAAATGACAATGCTGCCAGTCGAGGATGGTATCTGCAATGTGCTTCGTGATATACATTGTTTTACCACTATGGAATGAAAAATAACGAAATCTTCGTTACATTTCCACGAATTAACATTGATAATTTTTTTAATTGTGTTTAATCAGTTTAAGACACGTTTCCATTTCAAATAAAAAAAATCGTTAACAGTAATGGATGATTCACAAACTATTGGATTCAGACACGAATTATCTCCGGTGAACAATGATCGCCTGCTTTGGCGAGTAACGTTAGTGAGCCCTTTTTAAATATGACAAAGTACATTGAAGGTGGTAAAACCCGGCCTCCTATGTCTCCCAGTGCTGATTTTTATATCATCACAGAGAGCATACGTTTACGGCTGTGTCGACCTCGTGGAAGCCCAGGACTTATTCAGATAAATCGCCACTGACTTTAAGCCATGGCCGGGACTTGAACTCTGGACACAGGGTTCGTAATGCAGTCGGGTAGCCAGCACCACATCCTTTGTTTCCTCAGTGGTGATATTTTTACACACCGCACCAGGTACTAATTTGAGGCTGATTCGACCTAGGGTAGGCCCAGGACCGGTTCAGACAATCGTCACTCATGTTGGCCGTGAGCGGTAATGGAACCCAGGTCGCCGGGTTCGTAACACAGCACGCTTACCACTGCACCACCGTCCCCTACACACAAAAACACACACACGTGCATGTGCACACGCACGCACACACACACTCATCCACACGCACACACACACCAGTGCTCTCACGGACATTAACATGTGGATTCATGTTGCATATAAAGGTCCTGTGATTAAGTTGCGATGTAAGTGCACGTTTGCTTGGGGGCTATTTGTTTCAGCCAGCCTCGTGTGGTTCATGCGTCCCCATAGGGGGCCTCGAGACCGCTTACCATGAGGACATGCCCTTGCTGCGCCTGCCACTCGCCGGGCGCCTGCGTTTCTGGGCCAGCCTCAAATATCCACCGCGCGCATATCCCATGGGCACCATTATAGAGCATGCTGCCCATGCAGTGGCCCTATTTCTGAATGTCACAGAGTCATTGTTAGCAAAATGTGATCTCAAGAGTGCCCATCAGCCTCAATAATGCATGTTATCCATCTATCTAAAGTATCTTATGTACGATATCTATTTTGCTGCACAAGTGTAAATCAATTTATCTATAAAGTGCTTATGTGTGTGTGTTGCTTTCATATTTATATGACCTCGGAAAAAATAAAGATATCCCCCGCTTGAGCACGCAATATACGGTGCTTCATATCCATCGATGGACTTGAGCCAGTGATGGAAATTCCACATTCTTACGGTGGGAAAACGTCTCTAGGACAGCCACTTGTATCTTCCCTTGAAACAGTAGATATTTTAGCAAAGCTCGATAGATGATGGGTTAAATTCATTATCGGTTAAGTAGAATTTAAACGCAGTGTCTCCCAATTGTGACTCAGACTAGGTTATATATATATATATATCTCACGCTGTGTATTGTAACATGGGTTATAAATACACAAGTGTACATGATACAACGTACTAATCGTTTAAAACGAATTACGATGCCATTTGTGTAAAGGAATTATTCTATTACACGCTCATATTACATGTATTATAACCTTTAATGTAAATTACGACAGGCGGTTGTCTAGTTTATCCGACGCCTGCCGTAGAAATGTAGAATTTCCATCAATGAATCATGGTCAACAATAGGAGAACAGCTCAGTAAACTCTGTGAGCAAAAGGCACTTAGGACATTTTTTTGTTAATAAATTACAGCCTGTGAAATGTGAAACTGAAAATATAAACGTTCTATTTCATGGATTGACAAAAGCTTTACAGAAAGTATCTTGAAAAAATGTTTGTAAAATTATTTTCCAGATGGGTTTGGATTCAATACCACTAGGTATATGCGTTACCGACGATGAATCACTATTGTGTGCGAGTGTGCTGACGCGTGGTGCATGTGTGTTAGTCATCACAACTGTGATTTTTAAAAATGAAATTAATTTTTAAATATCAAATATGAATATAAAAATCCACAAGACAGATTTCTAAATAGCCAAGTGCAATATGTGCACGTGACTATAGGAACACGACCATGCACATCCTATGTAAGTGTATTATTCGAACTTTCTTTCTGTATATACAACAATTGCATATCTGGAATGCATTATTGTTAAAACACTGTGTCGGCCAAAGGACACGTTAGCCAACGTATTTCATCAAGTCACGTAGAGATACGCGCACATAACGATGCCAAATAAATTTTAACGACCATGGTGGAAAGCGTTGTTAGCATGTGTGCATTTGGGATGGCATGGTACAAGAAGATTTGAGAGATAGGCAGTACAACACTTTGTTCCTGCTGATAGTCACACATTGCAGCAGGTAGCAATGTAAGGCTGAGTCGACCTAGGGGATGCCCAGGACAAGTTATGATGCCATTCATAATCAAGGTTTTTGGGTTAGATCGCGTAAGTATAAATGTGTCGCAACCCACCACCACCCGGCACAGCCAACTAGGAAGGTTTGGTCACGTAAACAAAACGTGCCAATAAGTTGCTACTTGAACCCACCGGTGTGTTGGAGAAATCCACAACATTGACAATTTGAGTACAAGGTTTCGCTGGTTATTACATCCAGCAGCATCGGGCGATTTGCCAAAATTCTGAAGACATCCACACCTGCTTCCTTGCTGGAAGGGTTATGGACACATTTATACCCCCGCGATCTAACCCAAAAAACTCAGTTGTAATAATTTGGCCGCAAAAGCCTATGTGTCAAGTTATACTACCGTTTACCGCCAATGTGAAAATTCAGAAATTCAAATCTGGTCGCCAAATTCATAGCGCAGGGCGCTAAGCACTTTCCCCACCTGGTACCCACCACACAAACGCGCGCACACAGACACACAAACATCTCCCCACCCATATAGTCTACAGCAGACGTTTGCGGCAAGTGCTGTTAGCGGACACTTATTAAGGGTGGAAGAGCACACAAACGAAAGGGTGGGCAGCACTACACACCCAGCTGCCTTTGTCTCCGTAGTTGGAAATGTTGACACATCGCACCAGGTACTCAATTGCGGCTGAGTCAGCAATATGCAAAAGCACACACACACATACCCACGTATACATTTTATCTGGGTTAATTCTTGGACACGAGCTAGTTTGCGCCAGTATTCTCAGTACAGAAACAGCGATGGCGCTTTACGATGCAATTTTCATCTATACGGCACATCTACATGTCAATAGAATCTCAAGATGCTGTACAGAAACACAGGGTATTCGTTTTATAAGCAGAGCCAGTCAGTCAAAGGCAGTAAAAAAAATCAAATGAAGGTCTAGAGCCTGGACTTTAACAGGGACAAAGAGTCCACAGCACGGTTGGCTGGGGAAAGGAATTTCCGGACTATTGGGGCAGGACAGAACGAGCGACCTCCCGCTGAGCTAAGGTTGATTGGACGGGGGGGGGTCGACAGAACATCCTGGCTGCTGGAGCGAAGATCGACGGAATCGCTGCATCGCAACGCCTCTCAGCATTCGCTGGCACAGCGCACCATGACGGACGGCGCACATAAGAAAAAAACCACTCGGACACCGGAAGGGAAGCTAAATTACTCTACCATAGCGTTTGGTTTTCACAATATCCACCTCGTAACCCTGCAGATGGACGTCTCGTACGCATTATGATTTCTAGACGATTGCTAATCGTTTTCTTTAAACAAAACAAAAAAAACATGCAAAGGTGCATACCTCCAATTGCTCGCTCATGCCACCGCTGCTGGAAAGACCTCCACTGGAGTGAGCTCTGGGGAATTTAACTCCCCCACTGCTGAGAATTAAAATATCGGTTCAACCGTCATGCGATAAAGATTACTTTCACGAGCAGTGCCTGGGAAAGTGCTTCGCTCCTCTACTGTGTGGACCAAAGGCCACTTAAAGAGATCTCGGAGGTAGCTCTGTCATATCCACTTCCGGGGGGGGGGGTCGCTCTCCAAGACAAAGGGTTTCAACGCTCCGCGAAAATCCCAAATGGATTGTTTCTTTATCCCATGACGCCAAATGGGGCAAATCGGTATATTGTTTTGGAAATTTTACAATACAAAAATAAACACACAAGGGCATAGATTTTGTAAACAAAAATCACTGTATTTATGATTTTCAATAAAACAGTACTGTTATCCTGATAAACTACTACAGAATAATGCACCAACAGGAAAACGCACGCAAACACACAATAGCATTTCCTCAAAGTCCTTTATGTCACACTGCTGCATCTGCATGGAATTATGCAATTGGGAAAAGGTGGGTCTCCCCGAGCTGGCGGGGAATGATGACATACTGTGTGGCCACCAAAACACGCTCTCTGGGATTGCCTTTCTCGGGCTAAACACCGACAAATTCCGGTTACCAAGCTACTAATGTGAGGAAATTTCGCTAAAGTAATACAATTACGTCGCAGTTTAGCATAAATTGAGAAATTAGGACCATTTGTCCTCTTACGCGCGAGGCAGGGCATTTTGGAAACTGGCGAAGAAAAGGAGGTATTTATGGCACGTGCCAAATTAAATGGCACGTGTGAATTTTGGGATCGTGTTTATATATTTATTTATTCATGTTAAACCCAGGTGACTGGCGCACTTGGGCCCATAACTAGCGTTGTACGCAAGGACTGTCGGAAATTTTTTCGAAGCAATGCGTGTGCCTTTTAGCACGTGCATAAGGCACACGGCATTGCTGCGGTATGTGCAGTATAGAGCATTCTGACCAGGCAGACGTTTTGTACATTCATGTCATATTTTATTTTCTTACCCTTGACACTACCTTGACAAAACCCGCTTTTTTGTATACGGTTAAGATTCTACAATCTTGTTTTCTACCGAAAATAAATCTGTTTGGAATGGGAAATGTCTATACGGTCACCTTCTCCGAATTTCAAGAATGCTTTGTTTTTATTATGAAGAAAAAGACAAAAAAAAAACATTTCAGAATGAAAAAAAAATATTACCCTCTTGAAAAACTTTGAAGTCATATGAGGCCAAGGGGCAATGGGAAAGTTGTACAGCAACAAAATGCTACCGAGCGCGGTGTTTGCACAAATGTGTTTGTGCCGCAAGATAAAAGGTAAAGTGTGGAAGTGTCACTAATGTGTGGTGTTTGAGCAATTAAAACAGCAGCTGCCAGCTGCTTGCAACGGCGCGCGGGGAGGGAGAGAAGTGGGACCCCCTTTCGAAATGCATTGGCTGCCAAAAGAAGTGAATGTGAAAGAGTAACTCTTCGTCACCAACGGAGTCATCGAAATCGACAACGTCATCTCATGGATTTGCAAGATTGGACAAGTACTCTCGTGGCTGGAAATTGTAGAATGTTGAAAGTTGGTGGTATAATAAAATTTGATTAAAAAGTCTATTCAACAAAGAACATTTGCAATTTTCTCTCTCTGTGTTTTTACATGATAATGTACTACAAAACACTACTGTTAAAACCATTATAGCACTGCAGATATTTGGTTTACATCATGCGAAAAGGTGGACTCTTCTTTAGAGTAAACAAACCATTAGCATCTTAACTGCAAGATCTCTCGATCACAAATGAAAAAAAATCTACACCAAACGCAATCATGCATCCCTATAATGCAGCACTCTGGGTGTGGAGTTGGTGGATCACGCAGAGATGCCGTTCTGATGGGCTGCAAGATGACCAGGACACAGCAAGAGAACAAGTGGAGCTAGGCTATCCGAGCAGACTCTTGAAGGTTACTCCTTCACACGCGTGGAGTCTCTCTGGACACTGGTTCTCCTCTCACATTAAAACACTCACGACTACTCCACCACAACCGCCACATATCACAAATAGTCATCATCAGCATCATGATAATCTGGTAGCCTACAAATAATATATTGTTTGGATCAGCATTGCCCGGTTCTATCTGGATTTGTAGTGGTGGAATTTTAACTCCCTGGCCTGGTGTGCAAGGAGGTCGTGGGTTAAATACAGAAGACCCTGACGCATGCTGCATATTTGGAGCTTGCATGTTTATCCCGTAGTGGTGTGGATTCTTTTTTTCCGCGTCCTCCAGTTTTTCCCTCCAAATTTATAATCAACATGCATTAGAAGTAGTTAGCTCCGATAAATGTTCAGATGATAAGCCACTTCGTTGAGCTATCATGTGGCCGGGACATTTCTGAAAAAGTGCTACATAGCTCAGTGGGCCTTACTTGGCAAAATAATACGTATAATAGTTTAACATTTAGGTGGTATGATAGGAAGTGGGTATGCAAAGCATGGTTACTTATGGAAGAGGATGTGAAGGCGTTGTGAGGGGAGGGTGGGGGCATTGTATGCACCACCTGTGCTCACATTCCTGTACACTTGCAAATCCAGGAACGGACCCACAGAGACAATACCAGCAAATTACAGCCACGTGTCGTGAAAGTGCCGCCTGCTCACAAGTCGTCGCACAAACCACACAAACAATTCGCCAACAGCTCTGGATCCAATTCGCACCGTCAATGTTTGCCAAGCACGCCGCCGTGTTTACATGCCACTCACCATATACTGCAATCCATATGCCCAAGTCCTTCTGCTTTTCCCCATTCCCCCATAGCCCAGCAAACACAGTTTAACCCCTTGAAATCTTTTTTTTTTCAAAATAAATAATTACCCTTTGTTGATCCACTGCAGGATAAATTCTTTCAGTGGATTGACAAAGGGAGGTCACCGAGTTCGATTCTGTCTGGCGATGTGCCAGTTATAAATAATGGTACACGTTTCTTCAATCTCCTGGGCCCTGTTCACCCCTAAAAAAGGTACAAACGGGTACAGCACAGTTATTTGTTCGGCAGGTTGCGTGTGGTGGGGTGAAATGTGCCGAGATGTCGGGCCAGTGTGGAAAAGTAGACCAAATACCATATAAAGCTATTTCTAATAGAGGCCCCTTCCACCAGCAATTGGTAACGGGTGTACTTGTTATTTATGGAGTTAGGCTTATGAAACAATTACTGCTGGGTTACCAGAAGTTACTGGCAAGAGCACGCCATCTAAACCACGAGGGTTCTTGTCAAAATAAACATCAATAATCTATATAAACAAAAAACTCATTGGCCATTTGTCATGGAGCATCACAGAACATGCATCGATTTATACATTTCATTTACCCACAATTCTCTGTGACAACGCATGACGAGCTTGGTTGACCACACACATCTGTCAACTCATCCGAAGACAACATATACAAACCACGAAGCAATGCATGGAAATACAGCGTACATCACAGCATTCTTACATGAAAGAGGATCGGATGAGCTATTGAGCATTCACAAATGCTCACATGTCCACAGAACACAAACGACCAGTGGGTCAGGATCACCTCCACCGATGGTCACATAGTCAGTGGTGGAAATAATTATTTTCATAAGTTGGTAATGATTTTAATAACCCTGGACATACGATGGGCAGATGAAACCATGGCCGGGATTTTAACTAGCGACTCCTAATTAAGAGCGCCGCTGTTGCAATAACTGAGCTACATCCCAGCTTAAGCTTAACAGGGCTCCGTTTGCTCTTCTGCAATACAAATTACTAAGAGGCCGTAGAATTAAGGTTGGAATGTTGGCAAATGTGTTTATATTTCACAGACAGGCATCCTTACAGTTTGTGCAACACCTGTTGATTTGTTTACACATTTATCTTTATTTAATCAGGAATACATTCTAGACACAGACGCACACGTGCACATAGACGACACAGATCCCAGTGTGTGATAAGTGCTGATAACGAACACCTACTAAAGCTGAACGTGGCGCATACACGTTAGAAAAAATGTTGCCAGTGCTGAGGTTAACAGACCGCAACACTTAAAAGGCTGAGCCAAGCTTTAAGAGGAGCCGAAACATTCAAATACCACTTGGCCACCGAAATTGTGCATGGCCAGGAATTGAAACCAGGAAAGCCAGGATTGCGCAAAATCTGATCGTAAATTATAAATGCCGTCGCATCCCCACCTATTTAGGACAAGTTTTGTTAGTAAGCACCTATTTAAAAAAGGTAAGAGTGGCACATAAAATGTGTGATGTAACCATTATCACCCGACTACCTGGGTCTCTCCAGGTGTTGTTTATACACTGCTTCGGCTGTTCGATGCTCTTCCCATTTCCGTATGCTCACGTGGTATTGTACCGCATGCTGGTTCAGAAATCCCTTTCCGCTGATGTTAGCCATGGCCCAGAATCCATCTCGGGCTGGCAAATTACGAAATCGTGATGACGTGTAATTACAACGTATTTTTCAACGAAGCTAATAAACCACACGCTCCTTCCCATGTCTGTATCTGAATGTGGTGTTTGTCTGCATGCCACGCAAGCAGGAACTCAAACTTTTACAAAAAGCCAACAGCACTGCATCCTCCTATCAGTTGCAAAATTAACTCACGCTGGCAGTGAAAGGCCTTTTTTAATTGCACATCGCTTGCGAGGAATGCACCCGCTTAGCAGTGTCCTCAAGGCGTGACAAAGGAAGGCCATTCCGAGGGTAATGTTAGGTCACCCTTCCTTACACATCCTGCCTGCCGCATTATTCATACGCCCATCCCACGCGCGCACGGGGCTCTCAAATGCACACACGGTCATTTTCTTGTGCAGTCCCCCCCCCCTCTAATCCCATACATCTCCTGGACGGCATATGGCTCTAGGGCTAATTGCCAGTAACATAATTACTCCCTGACTGATCTGAAGCACACTCGGCACAATCGCAAATGTGCATTCGTGCTGCGCCCCGGGTCGACTCGAAATATAAAAAACAGTCGCAGCAATGAGCTGCCCATTGTGCACCGAGTGGCGGAACAGTCGCCCGCAGTCGGTGCCAGGCTAGGTGCACTCTGGATGCCATTTGGAGTGGTTGAATTGGAGGTCACGTTTCCACCATGTCGGTATCCGTGGTCGTGCCGCGTCGGTCTTTCAAACGTGTTCTTGGTTTTTGCTGGGGGTTATGCGGCACCTTGAAAACATTTCATTCCGCGTGTTTGGAGATTTTTGGTTTCCCGATTCTGTGGGAATCCGGACCAAGTCCCTCTTGCCTGGTTACCGAACCAGTCGGCTCACTTCCCAGTGGGTTGTACCCCGAGGTACAGCACGAACAAAATTGTCACCTTCCAAGGGACGAACGATATCTATATATAGAGGGGAGAATTGCATGGTGTATTCTTCGCTCAACTGACAAAAGTGTGACGTTAATAAAAAACCCAGTTTATTAAATCACGATTATTCGTATTATCATGCAATGCGCTGTGGAGATTTACAGATTACCCAGGCCAACTACCACTTGCTGAGAAGATCAGCAGAGAGAGAAACCCTTCCTACTGCTTGGTCTGGGTGGCATCAGGGGGCACAGCAAAAACAAAACAACAGAACAGGACACAGGGATCCCATGACCAGTGCTGGGGGGGGCTTCATGGTTACAAATCGGAGGAAGTTACAAACTCCGCCTTGGGCCTTCCTCAGCTCAGGTGGCACGCGCCAGGTGAACCGACCTCACGACGAGGTGACCGGCAGTGACTTCACCACCGTTTCCTCCACCGGAACGGGTGTTCGCGTTCGGGGCTCATCGCAACAGAGCCTTTGCATGGTTGGGGCAATTAAAAGTGTTGCCTTCCCATTGCAATTACCAATAAAATAGAAAACTCCGTTGCGTCGTAACGTGACACTGAAAATCCCCACAAAGGCGTAGGTGGAGTTTTGTAGCTCCCCATGAGGGCTTGCTACCTTTGGCGGAACGAAAAACCAAGAACGTCTCACAGGAAGAAGAAGACTTTATCACTGCCGGGAGGAGGGTTAATCTACATTTAAATGCATTGTCTTCAGAAGGATTATTATTATAAATCTAACAAAAATATATACAAGACGTGCGGATTGCTTAGGAGACTTTCCTGGGAAAACCATGGCAGGAGGCAACACTACCCCATTCGCGAGTGATAGGCAGCCACGGTCTTCAATCTTGGACGAGAACCATTTTAGTGAAGGCTTTGAAATCATTTTTTTGTACTGATGATGTTACCCATCTTCGATATCAAGGGGGCAGAAAATGGGAGCTTCGGGAGGTGTATTTACTAAATTTGGCAAAGGCTCACCAGCGGGAGGCCAGACACAGGTGTTACAAGTTGAAAGATCGGCAGATTCTCGCAGAATCATCAACCACACTCCCCAATGTCTCCACCTCGGTGCATTTTAGCCGCTCGCTGCGTTTTGGCCGTGCTCATCCCCCCCCCCCCCCCCGCGAGCCTCACTCATCCACCTCTCGCCGTTCCCTTGGGGCAGTCGATGCCAGTTGCTCTGTTCTGCCTTTTACGAGCCTCCTCTATGACCAGAGACTGGTTCTGACAATACAAGTACCTGCCTTGCTAATGCTTGCAACGGCAATGCCTGCAACGGTATGAAAGTGTTTGTCACGCGAGCCAAACTGATATTTTAAATTGTCAAAACCAAACTTAAATTTGATGGGTTTTTTTTGTGTGTGTAGTCATTGGTGACCAGGTTAGGACTATCAATTCGCTACAAATTTAAGGACCCTGCTTGAAAATTACGGGTGGCTTAAACTCAGAATCAAACTGAGGACTTCGGCTGTGACGGCTCAGCCCACTGAGTAACCCGATCACGTCTACAAAACAAGAGTCGGAGTGATTTCCTGCTCAAATCAGCAATGAGGTGACACACATCTCCTGTTTACAGCTTGTGGTTAACATTCTCATTTTATACGGCGAGACAGAGTGAGCCTATCCATTGGACAGCTTCTGTTGACTGATGTCAGTGCAGAGTAACAACTTGACATTCAGGTGGGCAAGTCAGATAACCACGTCGGGACCAGCGGCATTACATCGTGATATGTCCTATGGCCTGTTCTAGATGACCACAGTCGCACACGACTGGGTAGTTTTAAAATTTTCCATTTGTGCATCAGGTGTCCCGCGTCTGCCACGGTTTGTATGGCTGCCGTTAAGGCTCGACCATGAGCTTTGTGGAAAAATCAAAGCCAGGGATCTTCTGCGTCGGGTCTGTTGACTTCCCCACAAAGTGGTACTCGTGTTTTAGAGCGCATGGGAATGATGGGCTGGGTTAGCCACCAACCAGCCGCTCGCACTACCAGAGCCCACCTGATCAGATTAAATTAACAGGAATGTCACAATGCACTCCTCTATAATAAATTGTGACAACTGGAGAGGACGATTCGATTCAAAGAGTAACTCTTCTATCACTGTGAGGTGGGTCCACAACCCAGTGGGTGTAGGTTTTCATTGACACAATCACAGGCAACAGACGGAAGATACATAAGAGCACAGGCTTACAAATCTGATTTGATGCCTGTTGCTGTGGATATACCTGAATATATTGTACTTGGCGAATCGTTCCAACTCTGATAAATATGCATGCACATATGTTGTGCATCCATTGCAAATATCTGGAAATAATGTGTTGATATTGTGCATTGGGTATTATTATTTATGGAAAAGTCTACACACTGCCTTTAATTACAGATAATTATCAAATACGTTATCCTTGACAAACGCATATATATGCCGAGCAATGCAAGGTGAATAAGTTGCGTCATCATACATTTGCTCTACTATTAACAATTCAAACATGCACACGTCATCATGGTTAAATGTTTTCTATTGACGTATATTTGTTTTCCAGAGGGGCAGACACTCAGAACCCCGCCATATGGTTTATGTAGACACGCACTCTATGATAAATCATGGGACAGAGGGTAAACGAGGTAACATAACATTCTGTTTGATTCCACATTGCAGTTGTTTTTTTCACGAATGCAATTGAACACCGTGGATACGAGAAACACACCCATAAAAAAACTTCATAAAAAAACGACTCGCCAAAAAGCGTATTAAGGGCAGTTGCCTACAAAATATATCAAGTACACGGCAACATGACGTACAGTTGTCTGCATTTTGCGGAATAAAAATCTCGGGCGTACAAGCTCGTCGGTACAATTTAACAAAACCACATACATTTTCTCAGCGGTAATTCCGCCTTTGCAATTTGTAGGAACAGGTGCTTAATCCTGTGAAGGCAGAATCAAATTGACTCTCTTGGGATTGCAAACCGCCAGGCCATCTGGAGGCATTAAGCACAGAGAGGAGAGTTTACAGCAAATACAGACACCGCGTGCCAAAGACACACGTTCTACTCACCCATATAAGCAGATAAAATTGACACCGACAGGCGAAAGAACAACTTTCCAAGTAATTTATTTCATGAACGATATTCGTTCACAAAAAAATTGACAGTGTATAGCAGTACATTAAAGAATAGGCGCATGTTACATCTTACGTACAAATACGTTTCTCTATAGGAATTTTTTTTTACATTAGGTGAGACCTTTTAGGACTGAACTTGTTAAAAAAAAAACGTCCACATCAAATTATTGCCACACGAAAATTATCCTGGTGCAGTTTTCAATTTGATTGGCAGTCAGGCAGTGATGGAAATTCCCTGTCAAATTCCCACAAAATGGTACAAATTTTAGCCGACTCAGAGAGAATGTGGGCACAATTTCAAACTCATTTGTTTTGAATTTGCAAACGTTTGAGCGAGTGAAATTAAAGTCCTGCCGCAAGATGCGTTGCTCCTTCGTGCAGGCAACATTCACCCTCAAAATCGCACTTATTAAATGAAAAGTAAATATGTTTCAAATCAGTTCTTCCACGCAGTAAATTAACAGAAGACGTTAATGCTCTGGACCAGTTTTGTGCCAGAAGAAGATGACCAGAATTACCAGAATTGGGAAACCACAGTAACCATTTACACTGGGGAGTCAAAATTAATACGTTTGCTTTCGCGTGGCTTACGGTAATCTGCTTTGGGACCTAGGCGCGAGCGGCGTCTTGTGCTTTTTTTTTTAAATCGCCACAGTTCCACCCGAATGAGAACTGCCTCCTTGATTGGTAAATCACAAAATGCCTGTGATTGCTCGGAAAAGGAGACCCTGGGACCACAAGCGGTGGGAATAAGTCAGCGGGAGGGATAACTGTGCAATCATCATATTTCGTCCAGTAATCCCCCTCTATCCCAACAGAAATCAAGCTGAGAAAAACGGGTACTTTTCAACAAATCATTTTTTTGACCCCCCCCCCAAAAAAAAATAAAGGCTTCCTTGGATTTTACCGACGTACAAGGAGGAGCTGTAAAAGTTTGAACCTTTTTTTCCCATCAACAATTCCTCAGCCCTTTCCCTGCAGCTTTGCGAGTCACAAGCTTTTGCACTTGCTCATGATTACTGCACCCATGGTTTTTCACTCCCTGTGGAGGTGGAGGGAAGGAATGGGAGAGAATTGCAAACAGCACATTGCTTTCAATGTCATCTGCGCTTACAGCCGTTGTTCGCAAATATATGTGCATAAGTGTAATCAGATGTGGACGATTGGTAATGCCAACACTGTTGGTAAACTTTCTTTGTAAGTTAACAGCCAAAAAGATATTTCAGGGCCTTAACGCTCTTTCTTCTATTCGTGGTCCTGAACTCAATGTGGAAATTCCATATTCTATGGTCAGGGGGGGGGGGGCTTGTTTATCTACGGTTCCCAGTATGATGATGAAGCCGATGAACACTCAGCCTCCCATCAGAATTTGAACTCGCAACCCTCCGACTGAAAGTCCAGCACATTGCCACATCGCGTCACTTGGCTGGGTTGAAATGTAGGATGAGCAACTGTGCCAAGCCTCTAAACGCCGAGGTTACCGTGTCAAAGTAGTCGAGCATAAACCATCACGCAAACTCAGGTCATCCTTGCAGCGGTTGATTATGGCTAACCGTCGAATAAAGATGGTCACCGCATTGCACGTGTTCAGATGCGCTTCTGCTGCCATGTGGAACGCTATTCCTGTCGATATTAGGAAGCCAATGGATGGAAAAGTAATTTCTTTAGAATTTATTTTTGTGTTTAGTTCGTTGTCCTCCCTCCACACCTCCGATTAGCACAGTTGTCTACTTATGGTGCAAAATATGTTGAGCAACTTACATAGCAAATAGTGTGAATTCACCATTCCTATGGATGGCGTGGGCCTGCCCTTTCATGTCAATGTAGAGTTCCCACACAGTTAAAATGAAATGCATTTCCTTGACCTGCACGATCCATGATTCACGCTATAAGTGGTGCAGATACAACACATTTCATACACCTGCAGTCATTTCGAAGCTTTAACTTTCAATGGATCACCACGATGACTCTGCTGCAAGTGTCTGAATTACATTATGATTACCAGCAGCACACGTCCGATGAGAATGGATTATCCCCAGTAACAGTATAATTAGTGTTATTTCTGATGAAAAATATCAATGGTGTTAAGCTTGTCACGGAACAAGCTTGCGATGTACATTTCACAGGGATGCGTATTTTTGTGAATTCTGCTTGTGTGGTCAGCTACAATGAATTCATATATAGATACACAACCATCCATGACACGAAGCTATTACGGGCAGTGAAGTCACATTACCGGACAGCAAATTATCACTGAAAATAAATTATCGTGGTGTCATTTTGAATACAGGCTTTTACTGGGCAAGGGAAAGACACATACGTCTAATGCGTGTAGAATTTATTTTCGAAACTTCGTGGAATTCTGCCAAATGCGTGTCGCAACCACTGTACTCCCTGCTTTATTTGTATAATCGGAATCGTTATTGAAACTGGAGGAATCAGATGAGCCATCCAGCTCTTTTTCACAGATGTCCAATTAGACAGTCATCTCATCAGCATAGGATGTTTTAGACTGCTGAGGGACGTGCTGTTAGCGGACACCGATGAACGCAGGCAAGGCACACAAGTGGGGGTGGCATTTGCACCATATCCGGCCCACCTTTGCATGTCTGTCTGGTACCGATGTGTACACGCCTCACCAAAAAAGGCACACATTTGAGGCCGAGTCGACTTAGGGGAGGCCACGACCGGTTCAGGTATTCATCGCCGATGTTGGCCGTGAGAAGGAATCAAAACTCAGCGTTGCCGGGGTTCATAGCGTTGCGCTAACCACTACACACTCTATACAAACAAAGGCAGTGGGGGATTTATAAATGCCTGCAAATGTATTATTTATCGATCCATATTTATTGTGTTGGGTTAATCCACGTCATAGCTTCGTGTCGACATTGTTGTCAATAACACTGGTCACACTTTTTTTGGCATAAGGTATTCCAACGGTTTTAATGTAATTTTGGGGTGCTGATTCCAAATCTGGCATCAGTTTGTCTATCACATCAGGTTTTGAGATATCAAATATTGCATTTTCAAGAAAAACTGCAGAAGAAAAATATTAAATAAATGTGGATATCTACATAAAATGATATTATAAACACACTATCCTAAAAATACAGCACCATATTTTAACACTAAAACAGTCACTGACTCGCAACAACTTGCAATCATAAGTGACAGAGTTAATTTCGGGTAAAATCAATGAAACGGGGGTATGTCGATAGCTTAAAAATGAGATGTGATAGAGCAAATCTGAGATCAGATTTGGAATCAGCACCCTGAAATTAGTCTAAAACAGCTGCAAAAGTCCAGGCCAGAATTTTTTTTTTTGTTGACCAGTGTAACCCTCCACCGCCTGACAAGATGCTGTATTGTTTAGATGGTGCCAACGTAGGTGACAAATCATGATCAATAAAGCCACTCCCCCTCTCCAGTGGCTTCTGACTTTTTTCACGACTTGGTTTAACATAAACATACAACGATATTTCGTTCGTGCAAAAAGCTTGAGCTTCGTCGGGCAATCGGCTCTCGAGGGATGATCACCATTTTCGCGTTGGTGCAAACTAGCTCAGTGGACTATGCTACTAGCATTTAGATGTGGACTAGCCACATCAGAATTCTAAGACAAAGATCTCCCCCCCCTTTCCCCCCCGTATAGACTTAACTGACTTTTGGGGCAAGTGCTGTAAGCGAGTAGCACCTAATGAGGGCCGGCACGGCACACGAGGGGTAGATGAATTCCCACCACCAATTCCGGCCGAAACCTTCTCACCAGTGGAGACGTTTACACATCACATCAGGTCCTCGATTAAGGCCGAGCAGACCCAGGGTTGGCTCAGGACTAATTCCAATTTTTTTCGCTGGGTTCATAGCGCAGTGCACTAACCACCGCACCACCACTCCCCACCACACACAGTTGCACGACCAAGCAGAGGCCCTAAATAAACAGCATCATTGTTACACAAAGGGGAGAGAGAGGCACCACAGATAAGCAGAACAAATCTCTCTAAACCCCTACCTAATGGAGCAACACAAACGGGCTCAAGTGCCTAGATATTTCTCGTTTCAACCAAATGCTTGATAAGGGGTAACATGGCTTTGCTCACACATTCGCTTCGTATTTCACGAAAATCCATCGGGATCAAATATGAGACCCTGCCCTTCCCGTATGAAGAACGGTGAATCGGAAAAAAAACGGATTTATCCATCTCCACTCAATCATTTCCGTTATACCTCACTAGGTCTAGAAGCATTGAAATAGAGGAGGACGGAATACAATGTTGGCAGGTCAAATGAGTTGAAACTTTGCTGCATGGGTGGTTAGAATTCTCACTTTTTCAAAACTAGTAATAATAAAAGAGGGCGAGTGGTAACTTTACTTCATTTGCCACGGTAACACAAACCACGTTTTACTTTTAGGAGGTTAGATTACAGACTAGAATAACGGAAAGAAAACGTTTCGTTTCCAATCAGCGAACCTTTCAACTCGCCCGCAGGTGATGGAAATTCGGTACGTATTTTTTTAAAATAATATATTAATTCATTAACTCTACTTTTTTTTCCCAAAGCGTGACCAATCGAGTTATTCCGCTAATCAAAAAATGGGAATACATTTTGCGACATTTTGTAACCCATCTACCACAATTAAGTTTTCGAAGAAAAAAACTAATTCTGTTGAAAAAATTAAAAGGAAGTCACCACTTTTTGGCTCATTCCATAAAGCCACTGGAATATCAGGTTGAAGATCGCTCAGTGACCTGGCCAGACCCCCCCGTAGTGCTCACTACTTGCCGCAACTTCCACTACGGCTACAACGTTTTAATTAGAAGCACGTGCGTAAAGCTATCGTGTTTTGCCGATCACAGCAATTTGGGGCTGCGCAAAAAAATAATAATCATAATCAGAAGGAATAGAAAGAGAGAGCCGCATTCTGCACATGTTTTCAGTTCACAACCTGCCCACGAGCCATGACCTTGTGCTCAAGAGGCCCCCACGCTGTGACGTTTTGGGATTAAATTCCACAAGTGCCGTGTGATGTGAGCGTCGCTGTTTTGGCTAGCGTGCTGCGCTTCCGTCAATGATTTCGGTTGGATTCCCCGGCTTCTTGGGGGTCAACATTTCCATCAATTTTCCCAAAACTGCAATTTCCTTTAGTGCCCTCCAAAGGCGTCCCCCCCCCCGCTCAACCGCTGGTCAATTAAAAGCCCGTTCTGTTTAAGTGAGTGATTCTTAAAGAGACAGTCTTCTTCATCACCAATGGCATCATATTTGAAACGCCTCTCTGGGTGCGTGCCACAAAAAAATGTCACCGGTGGCTTAATATTTTTCAGGAGTGAATTTAACATCAACGTACGATGACGTTTCGCTCAAAACTGCTTTGAGCTTCAAAAAGGATGACCACCATTCTCGCGTGGGTCCAAACGAGCCGAGCGACTCCGGTGCGAGCATTCTGATGTGGACTAGCCACGTGGCGTGTTTCTTGCACAATGAACACGTCGCGGGAAACAAAGACGATCCCAGCATGAGCACAGACAAAGACAAAGATCCACCCCACCGCCGTATAGACTTAACAGCCGTTTGGTGCCAGTGCTGTTAGTGAGTAGCACCTATGAAGGCCGGCACAGCACACGAACGAGTGGGTGGCCAGCACCACGCCCGGCCGCCTTTGTCTCCCCAGTGGTGATGCTTACACATCACATCAGGTACTCAAATAAAAGCCGAATCGACCTAGGGTAGGCTCAGGACCAGTTCAGATTTCCATCACCGATGTTGGCCACGAGAGGTGAATTGGAATGTTTCCGCTGGGTTCATAGCGCAGTGCGCCAACCGCCGCACCAGCAGAGGTGCAGACCTGCAAGCGCTTGCTCCACACTACTGCTGGCAGAAGGGCACCCCCCCACTCGAGGGAGCCCTAGAGAGCCACTCATAGCGAACATGTTGCTCTTAGTCAAAGTGGCGAGTACCCACGTGTCACTTCACCACACGCTCAACCTTCCAATCGACTGTGGTGCACACGTGTTTCTGTCGACTGCTGGTTACTGGGTAGACGACAGATGTGGGGTGGGGGGGGCGGAATTTCACAAGAAAAAAGCAACTCTTCATTGGCTTTAAATGCCAGGCTGGGGATAATTTGGATAGGAGAGAATGTTGAATTATAGCACCTTTATCGTGGGGGTTCATTGTGATTCAACAAAAGTAACGTTTAGGTCCGCAGTGTCTTCCTGGACCATAAAATAGCCTTGGTGGGTGGGGAAGGGTGGCGGTGTTTGTTTTTGTTGGTGGCGGTCATCAGCGGCAGAAATGTTGGCTGGCATGGGTCAATCTCACCGTAGATGAGCCATTGTCAAAGCATCACAAAGGGCGACGCCTCTTTCATCAACACCCGTTGGAGGGGGGGGGGGGTTAATGGCCTAGAGGTTGACTCTCGACTGCTGTCTGAACTTAAAACCCTGAAGAATGAGAGGCAATTTGCTTTAACCTCAGCACCAACCAGTCACGTAAGTGAAGCACATTTCTCATGTAACGTGCAATTATATTATTAGATGAGGGGGGGGGGTACAGACACTCTAAGAACGTCGATATGAGATTCACCCGAACAGAAAACTTCTAAGTTTACATTGTACTTCAAAAGTATGCAATCGTATCCGCGCACGCGAACAGGCTCACAACTTCGTTTCGTATCGGTGCCGACTAAAAATGAGACGCGTGCCCGTTTTTATTTAATGAAGTTATTATTTGAATGAATGTTCAATAGGTGGCGGGAGCGATAAAAGCGCGAGGGGGATTTGAGACAGAGCGAAGCAGCAGGTCGTCTTGGCCAAAGGGAGCCACCGCCGAAATTGTTTCAGCGTCATCGCTGGGGCTGACGTCCAGGACAAATATTGAGGAGTTGAAAAATAAAAGTGGCACCAAGGTGCATTTTATGAAAAACAAGCAAGGTTGTATAAGCAGAATAGCAAAAGTACAATGTCTGTAACAAAACTCTTGCAATACTGTCGATATTTACAGAGAATTTAAGGACTGTCTAGTGGTACGTTATTAAGATGTAACACTGATAACACATTCAATGTTTTTTTTAATTCATATTAACGTCGGATCCTATTGAAAATTCTTTACATTTTTGGACCGCCTCCGACTAATCCATCCATCACTATTGATCCGAATTAGTATGCTGTATCACGACAACGAGTTTGCACGTCATTATTATTAGATATATTCTGTATTGTGCATCAACAACTCCGCATCATAGGCAATGTTGCACAGATATGCGCAACACCTCCGATTAACGCGGATGAGAACGTACGGTGCGCGAACGAAGTTCAACATACGTACACCGTGACTTGATAACACGCAAACAACAAATGGCGTTCCATTATTTAAATCCGGGTGCGCATTTGAGACGGGAATTCCGTGGACAGTTTGAGCTCACTCGCAAAATTCAGTCAACACTCCTCGGTTGGGGGTGGTAATGACGAGGGTTGCGATGTGGACGCAGATTCCATTACCCCATCCCCCCAGGTGTAAAAAACTCCCCCCTCCCCCCAATCATCTCAACAAGTAAAGTGGGGTAACAGAAATGTATGATTATTTAATAACCATACATCATTATTGTTATACTCGCTTACTCTGGAAAGCCTCATTGGAGTCTCACTCGAGACTTTTTTTTTGTTCAGGAGGCTCCTGTCAAGCGAAGATTGGTGCTGCTAAGCACTGCAGGGGGAGATATTGCGATGCTGGCTAATTGTAATCCCAATCGAGTAATTTGCAGGCAATTATTCAGCATTGGGATGCTTTG
Organism: Entosphenus tridentatus; assembly: GCA_014621495.2. Taxonomy (NCBI): domain Eukaryota; kingdom Metazoa; phylum Chordata; class Hyperoartia; order Petromyzontiformes; family Petromyzontidae; genus Entosphenus; species Entosphenus tridentatus. The sequence continues at coordinate 5,611,264 of CM025648.2, read as the reverse complement.
CTCAATGCCAGTGACGTTGTAAGGATTTTTTTTTAGCAAATGGAGGAAACTGGGGAACCAGGAGGAAACGCGTAGAACCGTGGGCAGAACGTACAAATTCCACTAAGAAGAGACGTCCGAGTTGGGGGTCGAACAGAGGCCCTTCTTAACTGTGACGCACAAACGTGACCAGTGGCTGCCGTGCGTATTGACACAAGATCCTCGAACAGTGCGCGGGATCAGATAAAAGCGTTCAGCGGCACCAGATGTCTGGGTGCCGAGCAAGACAAGGGAAGGTTTGTCCCGTTTTGTGGCCCCAATTTCATGAGAATTATTTCGCTACTGCTTGGGATTTTCGGTGCAACGTCAACACGGAGACAACAAGCCACAATTAATTTAAGATTTACACCACCACAGAACAGATCCTGGTTGCATTAATGTTACCAGTGTGCGCCATTGCTGCGAGACGATAACAGATAGGTATTGTGGTTTCTTCTGACACATGGTATGCCACAGTCAAAAAATTGATCCCAGTGTCACACATACAAATGTAAGAACCGAGGTACTATACTTTATCATGGCATTTGAAGTGGGGTGAATATTGTTTTGGTAATCTGTACATATCCAACGAAGTAGTTATTTGAATGAGTACCTAGACCTTACAATTTAAAGATTGTGGGTGGGTTGAAATCCCAGTCACGGGTCAACGCTGCTCATCAACCTACGGAACATACAAAAAAGTGCCACGTTGTGAGAACTATGGATGTCCCTTTAATAGAGAGCATTCGACTGCTTCAAAATTTCAACCCGAAAAGCCACTCTGTTCAGCTATCATTTGTGGCCAGGTCACTTCTGAAAATATAGCTCAGTGGGCATTGCCTGGTAAAATACAAAAAGTTTTTAGTTTAGTTTTAAGCTTTCAATAGGTGGCTACCCGCCATGGAGGGATACTGTTATGGTGTAATGGTTTAAAACACTGGACTCCCATTCTCGAGGTCGCCAATTCGGTCTCCCAGTGCGGCGGTAAAAATAAAAACCGGCGGTGCAAATTTCTTAACCCCCCTCCCCCTCCACCGCACCTCTGTCCACGCAGCTGTATAAATGGGTGCACCGCAGCAGAGGCGAATGGCAGGTTGCGTGGGATCGAGCAAAGTGTGCCTGCGATCCTCCTCTTTTAAAATAAGTCTTCCCAGTGTGCGCATGTACGTATGTTGAACTTTCAGTACCGTACGTAGCCAACCGTGCTAAATTTGAGGTGCGGCGGGGTGTGGGGGACAAACTAAACACAAAAAAGCAGTTATCAGAAAATTAGTTTTCTATCTAGTTGTGAAAGTGATAGCACCATGTGGTTTCCTAACATCGGAAGGAAGAGCCTTCCAGGCGGCCACAGAAGCGCATCTGAAAGCACGTGATCCAGTGGTCGTCTTTGTTCGATGGCTAGTTAAATGATGGCTTGGTAGTGTGGAAGAGTAGGCCAAATACCGACTTAGAGGGGCTCCACTACGAGAGCTCCCTCGATTGCAGGGCATTCCACCAGCAGTGGTGCGAGCACCACATTGTTGGGCTGCACCTTTACCTAAGCAATAGTTTAGTTTAGTTTTAATGTTCAATTTTAAACACCTGCTAAATGCGACCAACTGAGATTAGTTTTACCCCATTGCTCATTTTCCATGTGAAGAAAGTATTACCCTTGAATTGTAGAATACAAAGAAATACATCAGTATTGCAAGGCAAGCAGGCATGACCGAGTGCATCTCGTAGCTTGTAAGATTTGGTGCTCGAAATGCGAGCACACACACAAAAAGAGGCTATGGGTTTCCCATTCAGGAGGCGTACAAAGGGGGAGGCTGAATGCATTTGGCCGGGCTGTATATTTTTTTTGGGCCCACCATAGTCTTGATCGTTATCACATCAGAGAAGAAGGGGGCCCTTTTTTTTTGCGCTGTGGTAACCCACCTTGTTCCCGTCGCAAAGGGTACCCTGCTGCACGTCAGCACTTAATCGCTGCGAGTGTTCCCCGAGCCGCAATAGGTCAGAGTTCGGATGCGACTCATTGTTTTGAGTCACCACACACGTGTCTGGCCTGCAAGCGATAAGCTAATCCCTGCCCATCAAGTGGCACGCTCTGCACAGCTCTGTGTACCTTGACAACAATACAAGGGTGTCCCCCCTTCCTGCCTATCGCTTGGTCTGTCCGTTATTGCAGGTGTTGTGCTTACCTTTGGCGGATTCGATGTACAGAATCGTAGCGATTGAATTATACATATTTTATTTAGCTGAAAATTGTCCAAGTTAAAGTCGCAAATATTAGAAAAATGGTGATTTTTTTTGAAGAAATGTGTTTATGTGGAATACATATATTACTAAAATAAACAATTATAAACACAAAAATCACGTTTTTCAAGTTTATAAAGTATTTTTTTGTGAGAAAATAATGTATGCAGTGCTCCGCAAAGATGCATTCGTCACTTTTCGAATGTTAGATAACAGTCGAGTAATATGTTTAAGTTGCATTCAGAATCAGTAGCCGAATTGCATTGCAAAGTCCACGACATTTTTTATTTTTAACATACTCGTGTTTAGCGAAAGAGACGTTGATCTGTCAGCACGGCTTCCGAGACTATCATCAAAAGATGAACACCACCGGATGCTTGTTTGAGCAGTAAGACGCTTCGAATTTCCTCTGCTCTTGCGCTAACATTACCGGGAAATAAGACGATCAAAGTCCAGACCGTGTAATTGCTAAGTATGAGCCTGAGAGACTGTCAGTGGTTTTTTTGGTTTAAGGCTAATGAATGTTGTTGCCTTTTCATTATCAGGCACCCAATGATCTCTGTGAAGTCCCGTCCAACAGGTTATTCATTAACATGACAATTAAAAAAAAACCTCCCACAGAACAAGTTAAAGGAAATGCTTAATCAGTGCTGTCATTTTGAGATAGCCTTAAGATGTTTGATGTTCCTAATTCCCACACTAATTTACTAACGTTGGAGTAAGGGCGGAGGGGCATGCAGCTCAGAGGATTGAATATATGTTCCATATTACGCGTAATACCATTAACATATTTTGCCTTTATGCGTTCGTTACAGCCAAGGACTCATAAAATAGCAACGATCCTTACGCTGGCAAGTCAGGGAGGAAGTTACGAGGCCGATGGAACATCGTGGTCAGAGAAAATAGTAAAATAAAAATAAAATAGTTACTCTCCAACACAACGGCGTGCCGAACTAGTAACGAATTCGGCATTTTTTTTTGTTTACGTGACAAATCTTACTCATTGGCTGTGTTGGGTGGTGGCGGGTTAAACGACACATTTGTATTTACGCGATCAAACCCAAAAGCCTCTATTGTGGTCAGGCAAAGTGTCACGTTGCTGCAGTGTGGCGGGATGGCACCTCCTCTACGGTGGCAGATTTTTGTTTCTTATTTTTTTTACCGGCAGGGGGGAAATTTCGTATCTCCGTGGTGGACGCCAGGTTTTATCGGAACGTGGCCGCTGTTAATGCCCCACGGCGATGCTCCATTTTGGCTATTTTATGTCTCTTACTTTCATGTCATCATTATCGCGACAGCACTGTCGGTGTCGTGCCACGAGACAAAGGCATCCCGTTAGCGGTCACACACAGCCGTGTCATTGCACGTGTTAGATAATGATGTGGATGTCATAGAAGTACTTCTTAAAACCATTTCACTTCAACACTAGGGGGCAGAACTTTGACAACCCCCCTGCTAGAGACCAATTTTCAGAGCATAACAGTCAAGCCAATACTTTTATTACAAATCTGGAGTATAACAAAATTACTTATTTTCTCTCCGTTTCATGCACCAGTCATTGTAAACAAGCCGAGACCGTCAACTAACTTTTCTTTTGGAGAACCCAGTTTGATCATGGGAGGCAGACAGAATTCAAACCCTGGATTTCAGCGGTGCCAGCTCAGTGACCCGACCTCTGAGTAACCTGGCCACCTCTGCTCAGCGAATTGTTCTAAGCGCCACTCCCCCACCTTCTTGTCATGCGCGGAGGATGGCTGCTGCCATTGCCCCAGTAAGAATGTTTCAACAAGCCTCATTTCCAAGTCGATCGTTCCCTGACATTAGGTGACAACTCTGCCTCGGCTACGTGGTTTCTCATGCACCACATAAGCCTCTTCTCCAAGCTGGGCTGGACTCATTTAGCAATACACATTTTGCTTTGGTATGCGTTTAAGGGTTTGGGGGGGGGTCACACGACTCATGGAATGTAGCTTAAACTTGTTTGCATTATAATACATCACTCAATTCCAATCGTCAACATCTCAAATTTCCCAGGGCAGTATTTTCCAAGTATAATCATGTGAAATCAATGTTCTGTGTCCTGAAAAAGTGTCATTGACCGAAATGGTAAAACTTCCATGTACTTTACTGTTGCTGTAGATATTTTTGACAGCCTTTTGTTCATCAAATGCTGGATGAAGGCCTCCCCATAAATTACGCTACCCGGATTGGGTTGAAACATTGAACAAAACCTTCTCATTTCTACGAGTTGCAAACACAAATCACAGGCCGAGCATGATACATTGATGAATTCATCTGGAATGGCCAGAGGCATTGGAGTAAATCATGGTATTGGTACAACAAAATAAACTGCAGATCAAAGTTCTATCAGTATGATTTTTTTTTAATGTATTTCAAGTCTGCCCTTCGTGTATTGCTGTGCTTACACACTAAACCCACCGCACCTTATTTGCTCTGCTGCAAAACTTTACTATGATTTAGAATGTCATGCAGAGACAACTGTGCAAAAGCGTGTTGTTCACATTATATGCTTGGTCATGTCACAGTCAAGTAATATGTAGAAGTGAGTAATGTGCAATGCTCATCTCTATTTAGGTGGATCTGAGTCAATAAGTGAACCAACAAATTCCTCATAGCAGAAGCCAGTGGGGAGGGGGAGGGGGATGGGCAGGGATTGTGGCATTGTGTTCTAGTCTGGGGTTGGTCAAGGACAGGCGCGATGCTGAGATGTCAATGACACATTGTGAGATCAGTGTTTCTGGGAATTAAGTACGTGTTAAACTGCTCACTTCACTTATAAAAGTTTAGCAATACTGTATTCGCCGTTTGGAAGCAAATCCAATAATGCACACGCCTTGCATTCTTTTGATTGAAACTGCGCATCATGGCAGGTTGCACCTTTGGGGGTGTTAAAGGCTGCACTTTTAGAATGCTGATATAGGGATACCAACAAATACTCACTACACACACACACATAGAAATTATATTACAATGTGGACCGTGGGTGCATGTTACAATCCTCACATTAAATGCATTAGTTTCAAGGTTAAAGTATAAACTAAACTTTTTATTTTACCACGTAAGGTTCACGGACCTTTGTATCTCTTTGTTTCAGAAGCGATCTGGCCACAAATGATAGCTCAACAAAGTGACTTATCACGTCCACATGTATATCAGTCAAATACTCTAAACCCACGATTCTAAAATGTGGAGGGAAAACCCACGCGATCACGGGGAAAGAGACATGCAAACTCAAAATACACAGGTGTCACAGGATCGGGATCGAACTCACGACCCTCCTGCATACGAGGCGAGCGAGTTAACGCTCGTCATCAGAATCAGCCATGGTCTACCCACTGTTGGATGGCCTTACCCGCAAAGTTGTCGCCACCTCTCACAAACCTGCGAAGCTATAAGTTGCCTATCACCTGCACGCACCAACAGATTCCACAGCTCCATCTCCTGGGGGACGTCAGTTGGGAGGCATCCATTCCGATAAAAAACAGTATCTACTGACAAATCATGCCATTGTCAAGGATTCAAACAAGGAACACCGAGAAAGTGTTTTAACGTCTCCGAGTCTCATCAGAAGGCTGTGTCCTGTTAATTGAACGCCATTGGATGGCCTCAAGTCACAGGCAAAAGTCAGTGATGAACACAGCAGAGCCCGAGTGACATTCAATACGGTCCTTCACATGGTCTCATTAACCTATTTTATGTTCTCCTGATTTAGGTAATGTAATTGACTTGAGTGGATTTTGTTGTTATGTTGTTGTCATTTTATGTTTGTCCACCAATGCCAACGGAGTATCACCGACAAAAAAAACTTGCCTATAACACATTCCTGCAGAGGGAGCTGGTAGGAACGTTGGCTTGCTCGGTCAATGGCCAGGGTCAACGGCGGCGTGGTGTATTCCGCAAATATGCCCGACTGTGAGGGCGGGCACAAGCCGGCGTGAGTAGGTTAAACGTTGAGTTTTATAAGGGCACCACGGGGCGACCAGTCCCTCCCCACCCAGCCCCTCCCCACCCAGCCCCTCCCCACCCAGCCCCTCCCCACCCAACCCTACCCCCACCCTCCCCACCCAGCCCCTCCCCACCCTCCCCACCCAGCCCTTCCCCACTCTCCCCTCTCCACCCAGCCCCACTCCTCCCATTTTTGGATGCACGACGGACGGACGGACACAATAATTCCCTGTGGGCCGGTGTAACCAGGAGGTTCCTACCAATAACACAATGAGTATCCGTTAATAGGCAAGTCAGTTTGTTGTCCTTCCCCCTCCCAGGATCCATCATCTCGCTCCTGCACAGGAGAATATCTCATTGTTCCATCTCCGTAGTGGTCACCCTCTCGCGTGCGTTCCCTCCTGGAGCTTCCCAGTCCATTGTCATCCTCGTCCATTGTCATCCTGGTCCATTGTCATCCTCGTCCATTGTCATCCTCGTCCATTGTCATCCCGTCCATTGTCATCCTCGTCCATTGTTATCCTCGTCCATCAGCCTTTACCCCCTTTCCTCGCGATCTATTCCGGCCAACTCACTTTTTATCAAGTCAATTATGTATCCAAATTGTGCGTATGTTTGTTTGCACGTTTGTTGAACTTTCTTTCACACCGTACGTAGCCAACCGTGCAAAATCGGAGGTGCGAGGGAATTATTAGCCCTTGCACAGCATTTTTGCTCCACATTTTGGGGAGCTGCTTCAGGTACAGAAGTGCCCCTAAAATACTCGCCGGAGGGCTCTACAGCACACCTGTGAAAGCCCACGCAGTCGTAATACTTCATTAACCACAAACTGCCTTGGCAGCGCGTAATTATTTGATTTCGTACGCAAGGCAGCAGACTGCCGACAAAAAAAAGTTTCCTCCGCAAACGGCTGCTGCTGCTGCTGCGTGAACTTGGCTGAAGCAGGTCACAGACCCACCAGAGCCCAGCGCGCCCTCTCTCTCCGTTCCAGCATCTGCGGCGAGTTAGGGGCCATCCATTAAGTACGTACGCATGGAGGGGGGAGAGGGGGGGATCAACCCAAATGCGTACGCTCGCGTACGGGGGGTCTACTGACAATGTACGTACGCATATGAAACGGGGGGGGGGGGGGGTGAAGCC
>CM025648.2:5554984-5603021 GCA_014621495.2 Entosphenus tridentatus | reverse complement strand
TTAATCCGGTGGGCCAATTAATCGAGTGATGAGACCGATCATCGGTAAAGTAATAAATTACTTTAAAATGCAATGAGTAAAGTCACGTAGGTAAAACATGAAATTAAAATTAATTAAAATAAAATAAGAAAAATCACGACGTTTCGGAGGCAACACAAGTCTCCTTCATCAGGTGGGACCGTCACAGCCAGATTTGCTGTATCAAGTATTATTCTTTTATTTTTATTAATTTTAATTTCATTTTTTACCTACGTGACTTTACCGAAAAAACAAAGTGTATGAATCCTTGCAGTCACGAAAGCTTCAAATCTAGGATGCAATAAGTAAATCAGACAATACGCCTCCTTAAAAAAAGAAAAAATACACGTTTATCTCACCATGTAAATATCAGCAACACGAAAACGATAACCTATTTTGTTTTTATAAATCAATGGAAAATAAGCTTACAGTTCTACGTCAATCAACAACTGGATGACGTTGTCCCCTTCTCCTAAGCGCTGCTCACACTCCCAGTAAAACATTCCTTGACGGATGTCACGGTTACAAAAATATCCATATTTAATGATAGTGAGATACACCAAAATGGCAATGAATTATCTCAATTAACCGTAAATCACGTTCAGCACACAACACTAGGAATAAGAATCGTTGCCTCTGGTAAGATGAAAGAAATGGCTTGCCTTGTGCACAAAGAGAGGCACTTTAGGGCTAAATGGGCAGAGGCAATGAAGGGTATTGTGATCATGCATAACAAAATAATGAAAATAATAATAGCAATAACCAATAATAATTAACAATGCCAATGATCACGCATAGCATAACTTCTCAACATCATTGCTCGGAACTATCTTCTCAAAATTAGTTTTTTGCCCGCACCAAATTGCCGACCGCGGTGTGCATTCGTTAATTTCGTTAGTATCAAATGTACGCCATAAGAAACACGTAGACTGCTCTCGTTTCATTAGCATCGTCTTCTGAGATTTCATTACCAAAACACGACAAGGAGTGGGCCAATTTTCTAACCCTTAAACAAAGTCAATTCACGTGATTTGTTTTGTAAATTCCACATCGAGTTTCATGTTTTTTTTTTGCAATTGGACGAACCAAGAGTGGCCAGGAAACCCCCCCCACAATGAGACATACCTTAATAGCCATTGGGTCATTAGGAGGGACCTAAGCAAAACGAAGACACACATCCCATTAAAAAGTGAGGTTCACCTTTCTGATAAATATGCCAAATCATTTGGCGATTTAACCTGCACGTATATATATATTTATTAACCTCCCTGAAGCAGCATTAACATTATTTAAGACTCCTGAAAGCCAGATTATTGCAGCCTACAGATAATTCAGTGGAGAGTAGTGGCAGGGTGGTAAGCACACTGCACCGTTATTTTTAATCCCCGAGTTCGATTATAGGCTGATGGTGAAGTGTGACATCCGAACTGGTTCTGTTCTCCCATTTCACATTGACCAGTGTGGTGAAGTATAGTCAACGCTTGCCTCAGTAGTTGCATATTGTTTGTTGCGATGTTTGAAGTTTCACTCCACACGTTGAGAGCCGTTTTTTTTTCAGGGAATTGAACGAGAACCGATTTGAGTTCCTGAAAAAGACATCGTACCAACGCAAACTAAACTCTTTTTTTATTTTACAAGGTAAGGCCCACTGAGCAATATCACTTTTTCAGCTAGTTGCCTAGCTATATAGCTAGGCAACCAGCTAGGCAACCATAGGGTCATTAGGAGATATTGCTTGACAACCAGCTCCATACGTACCAAACGATTAGCACTGTTGGCTACCTGCTGTGCGAAATAAGTTCTACATACATGTTCTTATCAACCAAACCATTTGCAGGGAAGTTGGTAAGCAGTTCCCCCCCCCCCCCCCACCATGTACTCGTGTCATTCCAATTCAATCAACAGGGAGACATGTCCCTCGGGCAGACGAAGCGTAAATGACATTGTTCTAGGCAGAAATTGAATCTCTACGATTCAGCTTCAAAACGACTCACTCACAGACACAGCCAACACATTAAACACACATTACGCACCACGGCGCATTGTTTATGGAAGAAAAAGTAAATCAATATTAAATTATTCGTCCTGAAGGTGAGTCACGGGTGTACTGCTGCCGGGAATTACACTAATAGTGTGGCGCTTTCAAGGCAACTGATGAATGCATGTTTGTGTTTGTAGAATGCCCTGAATGCCACGCACAAATAATCTACATGTACAGGTCCGACACTCAATCAATAATGTGCTCTCTTAGGTGGTGTGAAGAGAGTTAACGATTTTTTGTAATTTTTTGTTGTTGTTCATATTTGGCTCATCGTAAACCGTGTCATTATTAACAATTAAAATCGCAGTATGCAAACACAGCGTTGGCTTTCACCGTTGTGCTGTAAAGCTCTCGGATTTTTGTTCATGGTTGTAACGAGTGTTGTTTGACACCTGATGTTTATTTAGAGTTTACGGTGTCTCTCTCTCTCCGTTGTCGCGTGGATTTTTCTCCGGGTCCTCCGGTTTTTCCCCCTCCACATTTAGAAACACGTGTTTAGAGTGCGTGGCTGCTCTGAATTGCAGCATAAGCCACTGCTCGTTGGGGTATCATTTGTGATAGCCAGGTCGCTTATGAGAAAATAACCAAATAGGTCAGTGGGTCTTACCTAGTAAGATACATACATATATATAGTTTCGCGAATTTATGCATAATACAAGATTTTTGGGTTAAATCACGTATATATTCCCGCGAATATATATTTTCGCGATCTAACCCATATAACTTGTATTATGGATGATGTTGGTCACGAAAGCCAAATTTAGCGAGTTTTGTTTGGCACAATGTCAGGCTTTGCTCCATATGCTGGGAGTTTCTTCAACAACTCAAAATCAATTCTCGCTTCTCAATCCCCACCTCCTAAAAAAGGGCTCTCAGCGTGTGCATTGAAACATTAAACCGTCGCACTAAATAATATACGGTACGAACCAAAAACACACCAGAGTGCTCCACAAATGTATAGTTTGATGATCTGACCATGTAGTCTTGTGGCAGAGAGCTCAAATCGTTATTTTAAAGATTATGAATCGAAAACTCAGGTCAGGGCTCAACTAGTCTCATTATTCCACCTTGCTTGATGTGTATACCTTCATTAGGAAATCAACAGTTGTAGTAATGCAAATAAAAGTGTAAATAAGAGACATCACAACAGAAAACAATCATGCGGCCTTGAAAACAATTTGATTAAACATCACGCAAAACGGTGTGCAAGTATTCCATGCACAACACCTCTCAGCCTTACCCAGACCATCAGCTCAAGATAACTGAACGTGTGGCAATTTTTGACGACCGATTTAGTAGTTTCACCGCTGCCCGTTTGGATAGCCACATGTTGTTCTCAAAACATTTGAGTAGTTGGTCGAAGCTGTAATGCACACCGTTGGGGGCCCATTCCATCGGAAACTAGCTTTTGCAATTGTAATGTGGAATTTCAGTTGACAAGATAGATGAACGCCGCCGTGCTCGTAGGTTAGTTGGGCAATGCTGAGCTCATAATGTTGACTTCATGCTGGGTCGGCGTTTCGTAGAGAGATCACGTGCGCATGAACCATTTCATGTGCAGAGCTACCCAGTGACCATGAGGTGGCAGCCCATCAAGCGAGTTGCAAATCTGTGCGAATGGATTTGTTTGCTTGTACCCTAGAACGCCTGGGGGGTTAAATTTCGATTTAAAGCTTTCGTGACTGCAGGAATTCATCTTCTTGGTTCTTTCGGTAAAGTCACGTAGAAGGGAAGTAATGAAATAATAAAAATAATAAAACATAATAAAATAATAAATTCCCAAGCAGTACCTTCCTAAAATAGGATCTTGAGTCTAATTGAGAATGTTTTAGTTAAATAAAAAAGGAACATTATTAGCTATGTTATTGTAACACTAAACATCATATTGCATTTTTTCATTTAATAATGCAACCATTTGCCGGTCATTGTGTTGTGTCTAAGTGTGCAGGGTTGTAATGTTGAGCTGGGGGGAAAAAAAATGCTGGATTGCCCTTTATGCGTTCGCGATGACAGTTTAGCCGATGACGATCAATAAAAATTATTATAACCACTCGGATTATTGTCCCTATTGATGCAAATGTTAAATTATAAATATTTCTAAGAGGCAATCCCGATGATTCACGGTGTATTAACACCACTGTGCAAAAGCTACCAGAAATTACACTCGGCAACATGGTGAAAAACCCGCTCCAATTATATATTTAATCATATATCACGGCAGATTTATTTTTTCTTCTGCTGCCGTCAATTAAGCAATGCTAACTTAATTACGATAAAGGGAATGCAATATATCTCTGGCTCCGTTACCGCCGGAATGATTTGCCAATCCCAAAATAAGTAACACTCTTTCATATCCATTACCGCCGGAACAATCTGCCAGTCCAAAAGAAGTAACACTAGATTTGAAGTTTTCGTAACTGCAAGGATCCATACATACTCTTTGTTTTTTTCGGTAAAGTCACGTAGGTAGAATAACTAAATAACAAAATTAAATACATTTAAATGAAAACTAAATATAAACTAAATTAAATTTGTATTTAGTTGTTTTCATTTTAATTTATTTTATTTTGTTTTTTTTACCTACGTGACTTTACCGATAAAACCAAAGACTATAGAAGTAACACTCTTTCATATCCGTTTCGACTGGTGGTGACAAACCAAAGCGCTTCCCTTAAAACTCCGGGGAAAGAGAAGTGCTTTGCTTTGTTTTGGCATATCTGTCAACTTTCCTCTCGAGAGCGAGAAAACGGACGAGTGTTTAATTGAAAAAGCCACTTCACTGCAGCTCAAACAACCCTCAGTCATTAACTGTGCCATTAATCACAGCACTATGGCAGCACCAGGCAAGGCCCAGTCATCGTTGTTTTCACCCAGACACAACAAGGTCGAGCGAACGTGGTCGTTGCTGGCTCTCCTGGATTGTGACACCGAATTTAATTTCGAAAAATTAGAACTTTTAGCTTGTTGCTGGAAATAAAAAAAAAGAACACGGAGAATCGAGAGGGTTTTATTCAGGGAGGTTAAATACACTACGCTCGGCCCAAAATGCGTTCAGCAATACCATTGTCATTAACTCTGCTGCCTTGTAAGCAAACGAGGGGAAGCTGCCATGTTGCTATCGTGAGCACACTGGATTTGCGATCCAGAATTTGCCGGCTGGATTTCATCCACTGCGTCAGGAATTGAAACATTGGCGCAAATTTCTCTTAAGCCCCCTCCAGCACTGTCCACCCAGCGGTATAACATGGGTCCCATCACCGCCAGGTCGATAATTCATCGGCAGCTCCTGTTTGGTGAGTTCAAGTATCGTGATTCCCACCGCTTCTCAAAATTTTTACCAGCATGGAAGGGGAACGCCGACCTCCCCCACCCCTCCCCCCAGAGGGGATCTATAGAGAGCGGAGGCCCTTTCATCAGCAGTAGCATACGGAAGCAATTGCAGGTCTGCACCTTTATACCTCACATTGGCAAAACAAAAGGGTGCAGCCCTGTTTGCATCTCTTTCAGCCTTTCGGTCCATTTTAAAAGACGATATGCTACTTTACGAACTCTACAGGCGTCCACACGTAAGTTCTGTGCACATGATTTGTACTCTTCCGACAACAAGCACGATTTAAAATACAGAGCTCAGCAGCATTAGTGCTCCGATCAGCCGTTGGCTTTGCCGCCGACTTAGCCCGCCCTACCTGCCGAGACCCAGCCTTTGGTACATATTTGCCGTGAATTCCTTTGTGCTGCCTCTCTCGCGGAGGTCAAGGGTTAGGGATAAAAATGGGGAAAAAGTTGTCATGTATTTAACCCGGCTTGGCAGAGAGGGTGAAAAGGATATCGCCCGCAGTATTTGTTGTAACGCTGTCGCTGCCATAGGAGGCACTTTTTTTTTTTAAAGCCCATTGTATTGCAAAAAGGCGTAGTTGAACACTCATTTAGAAAGAGGTGGCCGAGCATCATGGGACCTCCTTTGCCAGTACCAAAATATACTAATAGGGTGTTTTCCCCTGTTTTCTGGCAACAAAACTGACACCTTTTGCAAGGAATCATGCTTACATTAACCACAATACTTGCAGTCAAATGCAAACAAAAAACAATACTCTGATAATTTATCCATTGTCTTTGAAACTGATTGGTCCACTCCAGAGACAGCTTTCTTTGGAACTGTCTCTGGTGTGGACCAATCAGTTTCAAAGACAATGCATAAATTATCAGAGTATTGTTTTTTGTTTGCATTTGACTGCAAGTATCGTGGTTAATGTAAGCATGATTCCTTGCAAAAGGTGTCAGGTGGCCGAGCGTCAATATAAAGGTGCAGTCAAGAAATTGCTTTGCTTAAGCCACTGCTTGTAGAAGGCCTCGTTCAACGGTATTTGGTCAACTCAACACTGCTTATCGTAGATACGAGAAGCAGCTCTAGAAAGCCCATCAGCGGGGATTTTTTTGGCCTACTCTTCCACGCTCGTCAGACGTCCTTGAAGGAGGTTGGAGTACCCACATTTTACTCCACCACAATGGACCCAAGTGTAGTGTATCGATACACCCCATGGGAGATATCGAACCAGAGACCTATGGATTGCAAGTCCAGTGTGCTTATTGCACTAACAGCAGAATCCCATGATATACATTTTATTAAAAAAACTATAACTGGTGACAAAATCGTAGTAAAAAAACCGTTGGAGTACAATGATGGGTGTCTAAGGCTGAAAGTCAAGGCAATTGTTAAACTGCTCAAACAATCATTATAGTTCTGCTTATCTATGTTGGCAACCATGTGTCAGTGGCAGAAATTCCACATCCTCATGACAAGGACCAATAAATGCATAGAGAATAGCCAAGCTTGACTTTTCCCCAATAGCATACTCATTGTATGTACCTTGCAGGGGAGATGGAGCTAAGTTGTCCCCTGAATGGGATTTTAACTCACTGCACCAACATTGGGCCATGTGCTTATTTTCACAATGCACCAAAAGCATTTTCATAACTTGCATTGAAAGATTACAGAACGGCCAGGTCAAAAGTCCATCTTAAACATGTAAAGTGTTAGTAATTGATGCTTTAATGTTGCGAGATACTCCTGGCAAGTGGTGCCCTAAATCTAAAATGAACTCTTAAGCCGTCATTAGCTTTTGATTGCCGCACTAAAACAATGTATGATAAATAACTGGCCAGCAGGACCCTTAATAAAACCTTATAGATGTACTCCCATTATGTTGAGTCCAATGCTCATCATAGCCTAGTTAAAATGGTATGCCCCCCGAGAGACGAATAAAACCCATGGTAGGTACGGGGAGTGGTAGCGAGTTTTTTTTTCATGGCTGATGTGGATGCACATCTCCCTGTGCATCTGGTCAGAGAGAACAGAGCAACGCTTGGTTAAGTGGCTTGTAATTGCAATGCCAAGGCCTATTGGGTAGCGAGCGAAACTTGAATCTGGGTTGATATGAATATATTCTGAAGGCAGAATTTCCCACTGATACTATCCTGGACTTCTTCTGGAGTAACGAATAAGCTTAGGGCACCGATACCAGTCAAATAATAATAATTAACATTTGTAGGACGCATTTCATCCGTAGATCCCAATGCGCCGTACGTTGGCGTGTAACGCGACAAACACGTGTCACCCCTTCACTGATCCGACCGAACCAGCGTGGTGAAGTATGGTCTTCACCCCCATGACCCATTCACCTCGGTGACCAGCGGCTCTGGATCCATTTAAGCACGTGGTGACGGTCAGGTTAGGCGTAAGAACACAACGTATAACGCACAGGCCCTGTCTAGCGAATCGACCCTCATCCAACTGGGTAGCAGGATTGGCAGAAGTAAACTGCCGAACAGTGGCACTGGAAACCTCACAATATACTCGACCAGCATATGCGTCTTGTTTATCTGAACGGGCGATGCTGTTACTGGGTTTTAAATAACAGGTAGGAGAAATAATTACGTCCATTTACCTTTGGAAACGTATTTGTAATTTTTTTTTATATTTTTTCGTTTTCCAAAATGGAATTGTCTCTCCAACCACAAATAATGATGCCGTGTGAAGTAATGCATTAATCGTATTACAAGAGTGCAATGATTAACACCGTCCACGATTGGATCACATTCATCACACGTAGGTAAGTTTTATTTGAAAGTAATTTCTAAATGCATTTATTTGATCAAATGTAAAAGGCCATTTGGTGGAGATTCTGCTCGGTCATTTCAACAACGGGCCCAGATGAAAGCAAATATGGGCAATGGGACAGCACGGAAGAAATTGACAGGTTTCGCCCTGACCCAAGCTCACCCGCGAGACGCAGCCGTGGTGGACAGCTCCGACGGGTCAGATTGTTGAAAACCGAAACGCCACAGCAACCACACATTCTGCAGCAACAAAACTCTGCGATTCATAACCATTTTTTTTCAATCACCAGACTTTTGCTGCCATATACCCCCTCCCCCCATGCTTTCACCCATCCTCCACAGCCAGCATTACAATAGGATGCCTCATCTAAAGCTTCCCAGATGCCCGGTTGTAGGATCGCTCATCTCCATAGAGCCCCCCCCGGACTTCCCACCGCCTCAAGTCCCATTGTCCCCTCTCGGGCCCCCTACACCCCCCTCTCCCCCCCCCGCCAGCTTGACATCCCATCCACCCCCTCCCCCACGTACACATCGACCGCCCACAACCACCACCACCACAAGCAAGCCACGCACCATTACCCAGCCCCAATGGAGATGTCAGCATTCAAAACCCCGTGACACAATCCCACCAACAAGACATCAAGGGCTTAAAAAAAAAGTGGGCCCACAAGCGGCCCATTCAACCTGCACAACTGCTGCCAAGGACGTTCACCAGACAGCATACACAGATCGCCGGTAACTAAGGAGGTCCCCCAGCCCACCATACATCCCACCCACCCCACCCCACCAATGTGCTTTGTTCGTGGCACAGTTGGGATGTGGATGGAAAGGCAGGAATGAGATCAAGAACAGTGCAGGAAAATACTCGGAAGGTGATATCAAACGTTGTGCTTCTGTTGTAAAAAGGGGGTTTCGCCAGGTCTTAAAACGTAACACAAACTGGAGTCTCTTTTTTTTTTTTAAGCCTGGGTGTTGCGTGCACTGTTGTGGAAACACGGAGGAGGTTGACACTTTGGCGCTTGTAGGTTTTAGTGGAATGAGGCTCCGTGCATTGGTTGCTTTGAAGGCGCTCCCACACATTCGCAAGCAGCAGTTTAAGAATCCCCCACGAATGCAACCTGCTGTTCGACAATTATGCATTTCACAAACGAGAATTCAGCCGTTGCCATAAAGACGTTGCTTTTAATTTTAGGTACAAACTTTGGAAGTGATTGATTGGTATGGGGACCGGTTATCAAAGACTGAGAAACTTTATTACCCATTCTACTGATATCGTTCGAGCAAACACGAGTAGGAATTTATGACCGAGATAAAATATTTACATAATTGCACCGAGCATTACAAATCATGTTAACATGGAGGTATCTGGGTTGGTCCAAGGGTCTCAATTACGTCAAAGCACTGAGCCAACACGACTGGAAACTAACAATAATTAAACCAGGATCTCAAGTAGAGAAAATTGATGGTCTCAGCACAGTCACCAAACCGACCACGTTAAACTTGGTGCATCATTTAAGTTCAGCACATTCCAACTCGAGGAAGGACACAAATGTTGGTTTGACTCCCGTGCAATAAACACTGCCCCTAAAGTTAAACTCACCTCTGCTCCACCACGTGTGACCATGCCAGTTACTTGGTCGGGTGGAGACAGAGACACGCACGAGCATCATCGGAAACTTGCCCATTATTTTCAATTGCCGCACCGGCAAATCGGATCAGATGACCTCTGGATTGACAACAAAAAATGCCATCACAATATAAAATGAATGTGCATTGGATATATATTTTACACACACAAAAGGTGTGAATTGCACGTGCCAAAGCTCTTGCTTGACCTTATCTAGACCACCAGCTCCAAAGGAACTACGTGTGTGGCCATTTTGCCATTTAGACGATCAACTGAAAAGGTTGAGGAAATGTGACCATGCCACCAGGCTGCAGTGAAACAAACAAAGTGTCGACCAGTTTTGTCCTCCTTTGAACTCATCAGTACAATACAGTCATCAATATTTGCAGCTGCTGTTGCGAATGGAGCCCCCCCCCCCCCCCCCCCCCCCGTGTCTTTCGCTTTGCTGCCATGCCCACCACCGATTTGACAGGGTCAGTTCATAAACTTCGGGAAGTGTCTGATGTTACCCTGCGTTGTGTTCTGCTCCCCGGAGTCTCCGCATCACATAGACAACGCACCCAGGAATCGGTGATGAACCATGGCGGATCTTTGTTCACCTGCTCAACAGAAGCCCGCTCGGGGCAACACGTTAATCTGAGCGAGCAGATGACATGCTCACGACTAACCACTCGCGGAAGAGCAAAAGGGCCAGCACACCTACTACACGGACCAACCACACGGGGCCACAATCTTACGTGCAATTAATCATGTGCAACACTGCCATGTGTCTCTGGGCTGCCAAGTGAGGAGTCCTGGTGAGGATGAAACCAGTCTATGGTTGTGTCCGTTTCACAACTGCCCTTTGCCCAACTCTTTGAGTTGATGGTCGAAGCCAGCGCTTTTCATTGCAAGGCCCGTGGGCCGCTGGCGCCACTGGTGGCCTTTAGTGCGGCCCCTGACGTGCGGCCCCTAACAATACACAAGACGTGAAACAACACGCCCCATCATCATCATCATCATCGTGCTATCAAATCCAATGGTTTCAAATGTGTGGCGGCACTCGCACTGATGATGTTTTATCGGCGAAAGTGCCCCCCCCCCTCTGCAAATGAGCGAAGACCACCGATCCAAGCGACAACATGTCTACGGCATCAAGATCTCCGGAGCTGGTGGTCTGGATATGGCCGAGAGCTTTTAGTACGCGCAGTGCTGCACAGCTCTGTACGTTGTTCAATCTGCAGTCGCTATCATTTGGCTCCTTTGATGCGGTTTTGAAAAAAAATCAAGGAGGCGACATGTTCATGTAAAATATTCTCGTATCACTGAAGCCCAGGGGAGGTGGTTGGCCAAGTATCACGGTGGATTGTGACATTTGGTGAAGGGGTTGAAACAGGTGTGTTGTGGTCTTATTGTAAGTGCTAAATATCGCAGCATACATTTGAAATAGAATAGCCAATTGTGGCCACAATTAGCCGGCCCTTCCTGAAATCCACACTCCCCATTGCCAATTGCATTAGCATCCCCTGGACGGGCGTGATTTTGGCGACACGACAAGACGTTGCGTGCCAAGGAAGGCATTAAAAGCGGTCGTGCACAATGCTTCCGTTGCTGCGAAAATAGGACCGCCTGACACCCACCATACAATACTTTCTATCGCCAGAAAACAGGTCCGCTCTGCTAATGCCGAGCGATAATTTTGTTATTTTTAAGCGATGCAAATTGGCAACGAAGTTGGGGGGGGGGGGGCGAAAATATAAAAGAGGGGGCAGTATAATGAGTTCCATTTTCACTGCAATGTTGTGTTTATACATTAAGACACACTTCATATATTTGCTGGTTTATATTCTGATGCTTAAAAAAGTGGATTATATAGAGCACGTATACACACAAGTACACATGCTACCAACTAACGGCCCGCTGGTATACACACGTGTGCAGCTCATAAACATGCAACACAGTACGTAGCACGGTAGACTATCGTTAATTGCTATGGTTCTTGGATTAAGGTGCCTAAAACCGTCCTCAATCTTTTGACAAAGAGTTCAGATTTCCAATCAGAGTCCACTCAAAGTGTTTACAGTATCATCCCTTTGGGGTCATTAAATTGAGTAACATTTTTGTGGAACCTCAGCAGTGGTTTTGCTATGAAAGACTGCTCCCTCGTCATTGAGAATACAGAAATGTCCATCACTCAAGACGCAGGGCCTGCCAATGAACACGAACAAATATTTAAATAGACAATACTATGGTCATGAAAGATGTCAATGCAAACCAACCAATTAAAGAATCAAAACGTGATGAGTCGCAGTCCACTTTGTCCATCCACTGCAAGATTAAGAGATACCATGCAGTGTCAATCATGCGGGCTATTCAACGATACTTCACCATGCTGGTCAGTGCCTTAACTAACCACTTGGCAATCGCGCCAGCCCAACAACTAATAACACCAACAAAATATATCTATAAACGTTTTATATAAAGTTAAAACCCTTCAATATCACTTTCGCTGCCGACTTACCAAGAGACCATTGGCCATGGACAAACGAACAGACCCTGTTCACGGAGAGAAAATTGAAAAAAGTAGAAAATCTCATACCGGTTGCATGTGATGAATAGTCTCACCCTGGCGTGGAGTAGTGCTGCAGGCCGAGCCGATCTCCTAACACATTCAAGCTTCCATTGCAATATTTTAAGACCACCCGTGACCATCAGAAAACGATAACAAGTTAATAAAACATTTAGTTTTCCCAACGTGCATGTTGTGCGATGCATTGTTCGGAACTACAAATGGATCATTTAAAATCCTTATCGATTTTACCATTTTGTTTGCGTCGCCTTCGTTTGATTTTTTTCATAGTTTGTCTCATATAAAATGGCGCGTCCATTTGAACAACTCGGCAAAACATGTTTTGCATGGTGGTGCTGTGGTTAGTGTGCTTGACTCGCAATCAGAACGTTCCAATTTTTTTTTATCCCCATTTCGGGGGGTCATTTAAGGCCATCATATTTTTTACATGGTTCAATTAAATATCTACTGAACAGTACTTGTCCTAATTAAATCAACTGACCCCACCAATAAGTGTAATTCCCATTCCTTGCCCCGCGCCACAAGCAGTAATGAGCTCTGCCCAATGTTAATTTGGTGAACAGGGAGACGCACGACTGTTCTGCAAAATAACTTTAATGTCTTCTAAAGACCTGGGTGGTTTTGAAGGGCGTTAAACCTCAGGGAATGTTGCAAGTGTGTCGGGCCTGTGGCAGTTTACTCTTACACCTCATTAGGTGGGTATACATGTCCGTGTAGTTCGCCTTGGGAGGTACACAAACCCCTGCAGTGCTGCAAGGAAACGTCATGCTGGATCCAATATGCGTCCCAGTGTTCGGAGGCTCCCAGGGTTATTCATGGTCCCCACCACAAAAGCTTGATCCTAATCCAATAAAAGGGCTACCCACCTATGAAGTCCGTCCAACATTGAACTTGGGACATTTCAGTTAGCTATTAATAAGAATGCTTCGTGTAGACGTTAAGAGCTGCACATTTCTACGTACACAAAGTAACATATTACATTTAAAAAATGGCCATCTAAGATTGCTTCCCAGCCGTGGCTAACATTCGTGGGAAGTGGTATCATGAAAAGAATGTCGAGTTTCTGAGGTCAAACTTGGCCTGCAATGAGTAATACCTCGTGCAATGTTCAAAACATCAGAACTGGGAGACATAGGCAATGGAATGGGTGCGAAGCAGGCCACACCACCCCTTCGCGTGCCACCCTGACATTAATAGGTGCTCGCTAATAGAACTTGCTCTCGTGTTCTGTGCCGCTCTCAGGAGGGGTAGGAGATGCGAATACTGCACATGTCAAAATACATAGCAGTATGTGTCTGTTCATGTGGGCACGTTGCTGTGTATGGCTATATGATATTTATAACCAAAAAGGAAGCACAAGACTAAAACTCGCATGTTTGAAACTTCGTGTAAACTTCACACAATGCACCTTGCCTACAGCCAACACCATGATGAAGTCACTGCCATTTGGTGGCGAATGGCAGGTGGCGTGACTGTGTTTGTGTGAGCCTATGCATAAGCAAAGTTACAATGCTAATCTTGGGCCTAAATAATGGTTCCGTACACCTTGACAAGGTCGATAAAGCAACGGTGTGAAATTCTATAATCCCGTGCTGTAGCAGATAAAGACTGCCATCTGTACAGCGTTTCCTCTGCATGAACACGCTGTAGTTCTGCAATCCTTTCCGTGTGCTTCGAAATATATTAAATAGTTCTTGCAAGGATCTTGTGTGACGCTCCGTGGGCAAGTGTCCGAACCATTGCCTTTGTACCCAAGGGTGCTACAGGGATATATTCTGCCTCTTTAGAATATTAAATATATATTTTGATCTGCGAGTTTTGGAAGCCTTTCACAATCGTAGGGGTGGAATAAGCCTCCGGACACAACTGGAGGCGTATCGATGCCAGCGTTTAATCAAGGGATGGCTCCCTAAATGGGCAACTATATAATACACAGCGATGACCCGTCCATTGCTGCCTCTTCAGATATGGCATGCGAGACCCCAATGAAGAGGCCTGGACCTTGCTATCAGCTGCACCAAACAGAAAACTAACTGCCCATGGAATGTGTCATTGATCACTCTAAATGCCTTCTCTCCATGAGTAAATGGTGCGGTTCGGAGGAGTGACACGTCCTCATGACACTCCATGTATTTCAAACCACAATCATGGGTTTCTAATCTCTGTGCTTATGAATCATGGACTAACGTTACAAGAACACCTGTGCCGACTTCAAGCATTCAAGCTCGCCTGGCTATGATCATTGTGATCCCTGCAAGTCCCATAAAAAAACTGCCTCGATGCCAATCTGAAACTGGACGGGCAACGTGAATGTGTGGGTGGATGTTCATAATGAACATTTGAAAGGAATTTACCAGATTATTATTTTTATCGTGGCACTGTACATATCTTTCAGTAGTACAATAGATATTGAATATTAAGACGTTGGAGAGTAAGTTGAGGCATATCTGGCCATTAAAGTCTAGGGTCTGATTTATTAAGCACGTTTAAAGTCTAAGTGTATGAGTGCTCAAATACACATTAGGGAGGTACAATAATCTCCATTCATGGCCCCAAGACAATTTTGGAAATGTCACATTCTCATGGCAGGTTACATGCCCTACATATAGATAATGAAACCTGCACCATGTGACCCCAGAATATTTATTGGGTAGATTAACCCCATCAGGGATTTGAACTTACATTATTTTGATTGCGAGCCAGACAATCATATCAATGTGCCACCTGGTCAGATATCTACTATGCAAAATGGGTTTCATTCGAATTTATTTTGAAAAATTATGTTAAATACTTTATGATCGTATCATAAAGTTTGTGCAGTGGTTGAAGTTATTTTCTTTCATTGCATGGTTCTGTCCTTTAACATCACTAATTACACATTCTGGAACACATTCAAAATACATTTTGCAAATCCAGTTTAAAGAGGCAGTTCATAGAGAGTAAAATGTTACGTCTAAATGGAAATAATTTAACCAAAAAGAACACCGCTATTCTCAAAATACTGGCTCTTCCAGGCATCAAAGAAGCAAGCCAATGTTTCCAAGAATGCTACAAGTGAGGACTTTGTACCAGAACCGGTTTTTTTCCATTGATGTTACATCTGCCATACGAGTGGGATATGACAACGAGACATCTGTATGTTTAACAAGTTACGGCTTTGGCATCCAGCCACGCTCTGTGCCTTTATTACACAATTACCACACGTTATTGCCTTTCTTTTGCGATAACCGAATGGTTTCAAGCCCTTGTTGTTGGCTTCATGCTTGCAAACATTTTACAATTCGCATCAAAGTCTCATCAAAACGGAAGCAATCTGCCACACAGCACATACTTGTGTATTTTATTAGGATGCCCAACACTTAAATATTCACAATAGTGCAATGCTCTTTTCCAGTTATTACTTGGCAAGTACATCGGATGTCGGCAATCAAAGTGTCGATTGGCTTTAATTGTAGGTACCCAACACAAGAAGTACTGCCGATTACAAAATATGTAAATGAACATGGAACATACACAGTTGAAATCAGCATGCTTAACAACAATCTCCAGTTCACAGCCACGAGCGAGTGGTGAATTTTCGAACTTTGTGTGTCAGGAGTGTACCTATGCATACCGCAAAAAACACAATGACACCCCAAAAAGCAGCATCTATTTTACTGCCCCAAGAGGATTATGGGCCGTCAACCCACATCCTTGATACTTAATTGCAAATATGCCGATTGTAGGCAAGCGATCTCGTGAACAGGACCACACCTGCCTGACCAGTGTATCGAGATGTTGGGTTCAGTTTGTAACTCCTACAAAGCTAGCATCATGGTGTGTGTACCAAGCACCCAGTAACTTGGATTAGACTTTGCCCGCTTTCGACCAGCTGTAGCGTCACGTCATACCGCTATGAACTTCACTGACCAACGAGGATTCGGGGAGACCTGGAATAGCTTGGGGTCAATGGGTAAAACAATACCCTCGTTACCTTAGAAAGGGGACCTTTAATTTAAAAATGCAATATATGTATTGGTACATTTTAAAAACATATTTGAAAACCCCGACTTCCATGCAGCAAAAACACGCAAATAATTTAAGCCAACAGCGGCATTGAAGGTTTCATATTTATTATGCTGGCCTAAAAACCCCGCACTGCAAATCCTCGTACATTTCTACATGTACTTAAAGTTGCCACGGAATTAATATCGGAATGCATGAAATGTATACATTATTTAAACACAAAAATATACAATTTACGAGACATGGCTTGGAAATGCTTGCCACGTTTTAAAAAGAAATTGTAATCAAATAAAGAACCCATTTCATTAACATCAGAAACGTGTCTCGCGAGATGTAGGTCAAGCAAAACGTAACAATGCACCGCGGTATACTTTTAGCTTCGGCATAAGCTTTTAATAACGTACCATGTTTTATAAAGCACACAGGCCCACTGTAAAACTACCGGGGCACAAAATGCCCCATTTTTCTTTGTAAAGCTTCCATTGAGGCAACGTTTACAATGCTTTCAAGCTGGTTTTTTTTGTAAAAAGCGCCTTTAGAGCACACATTCTAACTCTATTAACGAGAGTCAATGGGTTTTGTTTAACCAGCGGGTGTGGGGCCTTCTGCTTGTTGGGAGGCCTGCCTGAATTAAAAGGTTTGCCTTTTTCACGAGTCTCAGCAGGCCACGACTTCGTTCGGTTGCACCTTTTGTCTGGTTTTGTTCGACATTCGAAACGTTTATAGTAAAAAAAGAAAAAAAGTCAATACAAATGAGCATTCTATTTTATTGTTCGGAACGCGTTTCCACAAAATCGGTTCGCAAATTGTAAATATGATTTTGCTTTACAGGTTTAAATCGGACACGATCGCTCCCAATGAGTGCCAATATTTATCTCCCTTGATGGAAATTAAATGCGTGTGGCATGTACATGCAGCATTCTTTGCTGTGTTGCGACACTGGACTTCAACTACCTCTTGGCACGTCAATACAAATGGGTGAAATGTTTGTGGATATCCCGCGGTGAGTCGATCGGCAGGTCTCACGTGGCGAGTTAACGTGAGGATAATAATCCCACCTCTTCTAAGATTTCCCAGACCAACGACACGGCGTTGCCCAACTATACCCCCTCAAAGTGGCTCTCCAGAGCTCCCTCTGGTGGAGAACCTTCTGCCAGCAGTGGTGCGAGCAGGCAATTGCAGGGTTGCACCTTTACTATTCGACATGTACGGCATGTTATATAAAACATCTGAAAGTACGTTTGCTTAAAAACTCCATAAAAAAAAATCACGATATTTTAACAAACACTAAACAGCATTTAAAATCGGAATGGCCACCGGGAGGTTCTAGAACCTTGTCATCATTATCACCACGAGTTATGCATTGTCCACTAGTGGAAAGGGGCCTCCCCAAGCCACCACAAGCTCTAATGTACTCGTCATGCAACAACACATCCGGTTCGTGCACACGAACCGATTTAAAAAAAAATCGTTCCATCTCCACAAATTCTGGAAAAAAAAAATCCCCCGTTAATTACCCGCTCCCAATTATAGCGGCTTTTCAGCTTTTTTGAAAGCCACTTTTCGGATGAAGACTTGCCATTGCACCCATGGGAGTTGTTTGACTATAGTTCACCACGCTCAGGGTGTTGAGTTGGCCAATTGAAGGGAACCAAAACTGGCTCCGTACATCGCTCGCCACGAATTGTATTAACTGACAAAAATACACCTTGGATGGGCACTCGGCCCCAATTTAATTTTGTTTGAAAACCCAACAATTACTTTGCAGCAAACTAAATTACACTGTGAACGTTTGTTTTTTAAGTTACTTCATCATAGTTGTATTCGTTTAAGACACATTGCCTCTTGCGTAACTTAATAAAAAAAAGCTGGCCTCTATCTCTGTTGACAGCCCTGAGCCAGTTTTGAAGTCTACTTTCCACATTGTAGTGGCGAGTCTCTCTGTACAATTGCTTATGTTCACAAGCCACAGGTGGTACTAGTTTTACAGACCCCCATAGAGAGATGATAGGCCGAGTCGATGGCCACTTTAGGATTTGAACTTAAAACCTTTCAATTGTAAACAGAACCCCTCTGACCACAATGCCACCCCAGCAATGCTTAATTGCTTGAAAGCAGGTTGTTGTATAATGGAGCACAGCAACAATGCGGGAGACTTTTGCTCTGAAAAGGACTGCAAGAAGAGGGAGTTCACTTTAGCTGTCAGAACATTTCACCCCACTAGAAAAAAGGAATACAAATGTGCATTAACAAAGGATAAACATTTTCAACAACTAAATTATTCGGAAGCCCTTTGTGTGCAATGTTTACAGGGTTGGTCACCGGCTTGTAAAATCGCGTGGTGGGAATTGAGAGTGGGGAGGATAGGACAGGCAGGGATGTTGAGGGTTAATTTCCCAACACCCAGCCATGGTATTTAGATTTGAACTGCATCTACAAAGCATGCAAGGACATGAAAGGCATCCTCATATCTCCGCCTTCCTATTATTAGAACTGTGCATAGCAGAGTACATACTCTTAGGTTTTGTCGGTAAAGTCACGTAGGTAAAACATAATAATAGTAGTAAAATAATAATAAATGAAAATAACTAAATTAAATCACGACGTTTCAGAGGCAACACAAGTCTCCGTCTTCTTGTGTTGATATGTGTTGCCTCCGAAACATCGTGATTTAATTTAGTTCTTTCATTTATTATTATGTTATTTGATTATTATTATCATTTTTATCTACGTGACTTTTCCCGAAAAAACCTAAGAGTATGAATCCTTGCAGTCACGAAAGCTTCAAATCCAGTACATGTATACATCGACACTGTGTGCTTAACAGACAGCATCTATCATTATGTATTACATTTCCATACCAGTTTCTGCTCGGTCTACATAACACACACAAACACACACTAGACCAGGGGTCGGGAACCTTTTTGACTGGGAGAGCCATAAAAGCCACATATTTCTAAATATATTTCATTGAGAGCCATATAGTATTTTTAGCGTATAATAAATTAAATGTCTTACTTTTAATGCGACTTCTGGTGCTGCATGGTTTTGCTGATGGCCTTGTAGTCTAGTTCATACGTGGTGAGGTTGAGCTTCATGCAGGCGTGACCCGTGAAATTTATCTTCAAAACGAATTTCTGTTTACTTTAAAATGACACGATATTATTAAGCAATATCACAAGTATTTTAAAATCAGTTCCAAACTGATTTTTTTTAATTCTTTCAACTCAATTGTCTGGGAGCCATATGCCGTCACTGGAAGAGCCATATATGGCTCGCGAGCCATAGGTTCCCGACCGCTGCACTAGACACTTGTTGAGTACGAACATTCTATAGCACGAGTTCCGTCTCTAATCACCAAACTAAATCTATCGACTGTTGGACGAGGTTCTCTCCAGTTATTCGCGATGCCTCCTTGTCTTCCCGGCTCCACGGTGGTGCTGGTCGAGCGTAGGAGCCTCCCGTTTGACAGCTGTGGCACATTAGGAATGGATCACTCTTTTAATTATGTCCTTGTGCAGCAAGGGAGTAAAGTGTGGTTCTGTGAAAGTCCTGATGTGCTGTGCAGTGCATCAATGCATGTGTGTACAGCAGCAGGTGATGACCGAGTCGGGCCTGTAGGTGGCTGGCAGGGTTATTGAATGACCACGCGGATATACCAGTCACATGGTTAATGGCGGCTCGGGAGCAAGGCTGGTTGTAACACACGTGCTGTTGCATGTTACAGAGTGACGGTGCTGTTCTTCACAAGATTAATATTAACCACAATAAATAAATGTGCTTGCCCTCGACTTGGAGCACCTGCCCACGTCCTTCATTTCGAGTGTGCAACACAGCGACACTATCATGGCCATCATCCCCTCGAGTGCCGCGGTGACGAGATGTCGGCTCCCTCGCCGTGTAAGGCAGGAGGTCGTGCGTTCGATTAGGACCCCGACGACGCATGCACATATTGGAGTTTGCACGTTTTCTAGAGCTCCCGTTCATGAAGATCAAGCCTCTAGCAGTAGTACATGCATTGTACTTCGCATTGTGTCTATACTGGTATCAATTCGCATACATACATACATGGCCTTTGTGTACTCGAATGACATGTTCACCAAAATATTTGGGGGGGGGGGGGGAAACAGGACCAAAACTAGGTCTAACGTTTTGGAGATCAGCCCTTATTCAGGGCAGGAGTCCAGAGAGCTCACAGACTTGCAATTAGAGATCACACTTCGACACTGCAGGGACGCGAGGACACCAACAACCTCGTAATAAACATTTGCATTCGCGGAGTTATTGTTTGAAGGTGGGTGGCAGATTTCAAGAGCATATATAGCCTTGTGTCTCGGGAGACAAATATATCTTCACCACTTCCCCCCGCAAACGTCACGACACTTCCCCTCACCCAACCTCTTATCCGCCAGCCCCCCCATCCAGTAACAAAGGGAGACAAGACCATGGACTACAATGAAACCGAGGAAGCAAGGCACCCTCCACAGCCCAAGGAAGCCGAGCAGCAGGTGAAAGCGGCAAGCTGTGCAATTTCCACATAAGTGATAGGCATTTGTCCCCCGAGGTATGCCCAGTGGCACTTCCATTCACCAGCAGGGAAATGCATGCACGGAATTCCGTGCATTATGGATGAGGCTCTGGGAGGACTTTTACCCATCATCCACCGTCTCCATTCAAGCACGCACCCCCTTTCACACCCGCTCAACTGCAACCAAATTGTTTGTTAATTGCACAATTTACTTGGGAGAGACATTTCAGCGGGGCCCGGAATTTATATGTGCAGGCTGCACATCTTGCTACGGATTTCTAAATGCTGTCCCAGGGAACAGTTTTGTGTTTTCAAGTAGGGAAGGGCGCCTAAGAAGAGAAAGCTCATGCAAGGCAAATATTTGCTTGCGGTGCCGAGAACCATGCGCTGTTGTTTCATTTGGAAGTTGAAGACCGCGTGGTGGTAATAATATTCACTGTATGTATATATATGAAGGGATAACCTTTACATTGTCTGTGTCGCTAAAAGGCAAGTCATGTCAACGGAGAAAGAAAAAACGTCGCTCAGGACCGTAAAGAATGTTTGCTTACAGTGAAGTAGCAATTATATTTTTGCGTGTGAAATACAGAAACCTGATCATTAAAAAAAATGATACACGTTACGAAATGAAATTCAATTTCGCTGCGAGCGATTACACGGTCAGTTGAAAAGAACTTGTCTCTCGAGCTCGCCGACGTGTTTTTTTTTTGGGTCGATAGCAGACAGACATTTTACTCCATGCGCATTTTGTTCATTTTATTTCCTGCAGCAGCGCCCAAGTACCATGCAGCGAGCGTCGGACATGACTTGGAGAAACAAGCGGCAGAGCCCAGAAAAGGCCTCTAATACTTGCCGATGAACAGAACCTCCAACTGGAAGCACCGTGGATAGAGCAACTTGACTACCAGCAGCAAGTTTGTGGGGTTCAGCCCAGCACCCATCAATGGTTCATAACACTGTAACACATTTTTGTTTTGTTCCTGGGTAGTAAGTGTTATTTACCAATTGCGTATGCCTTAAAAGTACGAAAAATGGCTGTTATTCTCCACAAACTTTGCTTTTGTGACCAGGAGAGTGATATTTTTAAATTTACCGATTTTCAATGAGAAAACGGGCAAAATGTCCTTTCGTTCAAAGTCAGAAAAAAAACATATGAATCAAAATTAGCATATATTTATACTCAAAGAATAAAAAAGAGACTACAAAAGATTTAGAAGCGAGTAGTTTTTCGAGATTTACGATTATACTGTAAATCACTTTCACGAATCAGCCCCCAAATGTAGTCTCCCATCAAGTTCTCGTTATACTGTCCTTGGTAGCGGCGTTCAAAGTCCAGTACATCCTGGTGGAAGCGCTCACCTTGCTCCTCCGAGTACGCTCCCATGTTCTCCTTGAATTGATCAAGATGAGCATCAAGGATATGGACTTTGAGGGACATCCTACAGCCCATTCTACCTGGCTCCCCTAACTAGCAGACCTCTCACTCTCTCCACTTACCCTCCTCCCTCGCCATTCTCCCCGCAGTACTCCTTTACAATTGTAATAATAATAATGCACCGAACTATACAGCGAAACTTTTATAAAGCTCGAGAACAATATGCTTTAACGCCCAGTATTTTTCTTGCTCAAAATGCACAGACAGGTGGTGCATCTTTCATTGGTCACCCGCAGCTGGCAAAGGAAATTCCACATGTCCATTGTAGCGGACGGCTCCTCCATAGCACAACCACCATCAGCATCTCGCAACGCCGTTGCCAATTGTATAGATCCAAGGAGGTTGGGTCGAGTTAAACCCCAACCAGGATTTGAAATCGCAACCTTCCACAGTACCATTTGTTCATATGCATATTAAGTAAACTTAAAAGTGATGCATTTTCAGCGAGACTCACTGCTCGTGGGGGTGATGACGAACTGGGCTGTTTTGTGCTCTCTTTGCCTCAACGGCATCTACTTTAGAGGCCGTGTAACCATCCCAAACAATACAGTGCCCACATTTAAGACATCTGTGCAGCCATCAAATGCTTCACATTTATAGAGCCATAAACACACGAAAAGGCACTTTAACACGAGAAAAGGCAATCTGCCGTGGGCTGAACAGAAGCAACTTACTTTTACAAGCGGTGCGTGTTTGCGCGCTCGTGTACACAGAGCGAAAGTAAATGGCACTTCATAGAGATAACTGTACAGGTGCTTAGATGTTAGGATTCCTCATATAATACGACACAACACTTTATAGATGATGTGTCTCCATGCAAGAGGTGAAAGTGAATTTCACACAACCCACGGGAGTGCCTCATTTGAGCAGGATTGATTCAGTGCACGCAAACTCTGGACCGCATGGCAAAGACAACATTGGGCGCAGGCCGGGGAAAAAAAAACCTTTAAAGTTAAAAAACAAACAACGCAGAGAAAACGCTGTCAAGAAAAAAATCGTCCTTTGTGGATAATGCAGAAACCATCAACAGAAAATGAACTGCATTGTGATCAGCTTGAGGTCGTCATCCAATAAATGTAAACAAAGGTTGCATAGAGGTTGTGTTGGGTTAGATAGCGTTTATATAAATGCGTCGTTAAACCCGCCACCACCCAACACAGCCAATCAGTAAGGTTTGTCGCGTAAACAAAACATGCCAATTCGTTACTTGTTCAGCACAACGAGCATTTACATGGAGTTCGACGTTTCGCCGGTAATAACAACCGGCCTCATCAGCTGACAGCCAGAGTAAACAAAGGTGACAGACTTGCAGGGAGCAGTCAGACAACAGGAGCACAACTGCAGACCAGTTGCCTCCACATTGAGGATCATTTCCATAGATAAAACATTTTTTTTTTTAAATCTTGATTACAACTCATTTCTATAGAACGTTTTTTTGTGGTTTTGTTCGTCGTCCTTACCCCTGCACCTCCGCAATGAGCACTAGTGGCTACGTACGGTGCGAAAGAAGTTAACACATACTGTAGGGTACGTACATGCTTGCCTGTCAATTAGTCGCACAAATTCTGCTGATATTATTTGGTCTGGAAAGCCAAGAGGTCAAATGACTATAGAATTCTACTATATTCGCAAATACAACTGTTTATAACAATACTCTTAGGTTTTTTTCGGTAAAGTCACGTAGGAAAAAAAAATAGAAATAAAATAGTGATTTATTATTTGATTTATATTATTATGTATTTTATTTATTTACCTACGTGACTTTACCGAAAAAACCTACGAGTATGAATCTTTGCAGTCACGAAAGCTTCAAATCTAGAATGTTTATAACAATGTCATTACACATATTGCCTCAACAATACAACATGAATGCGCGTAGAATGCCGTTGTGCAAAACATTCACAATTACCTCCAGAACGTGGAGATTCAACTCGGCTCACATCATACCTCCTGGGTGGATGAAATAAGCTTCATTTGGCGGGACGTGGTTACCAATGGTTGCGTAATCGGCCACTTCGTCTTCAGAACGCACCAAAGTCTCCTTGCCCAAGATGCAAACACGTGTCTATCGCGTGGCTGGCAGGAAACATGAATAAATAATGAGCAGGAATCTGACAACAACAATAACAACAACAAAATTACATTGTAAATAAACGCACTGCCTTTGAGCGGAAGGGGTGGCGGCGGGGGGGGGGAAATCGTGAAAATCTGTTACTTAAGCTCTCCAGAAATTAAGCGCGTGCAAGATTATCCAACCACACAGCTGGTGAGGCGAGTGCAACAGGTGCTGCTTCATAGACAAACCACAGAGACATCAGCAGGGGCAACGTCTCCTGCCCTGCAATTTTGCCTTGCGCTCTGGCTGATGGCCCGCAATTAAGGCGAGAGAGAGGGGAGAGACCCCACGACACGACACCCGCTCCTCCCAAAAGCCCCGTGTGAAACAATGGAGAGAGGAAGCGCTGCTTTTATGTTTATCTAGTCGTTCGCTTACTTTCTCCCGCGCACTTACACGTTACACATCCGAAACAAAGCCACTGGCATTCCCTCGCGAAATCGCACTGCTGCCGTCCGTTCGTCCTCTGGTTAAAGACATACAAATTAGGGGGCAAAGGCGCAGGCACTGAAATTTCCTACACACGCATCGACAGGGAGGAACGATTTCCCAACGGACGAGGGCTTTAGAGCAGTAGTTCTTCACCTTTACTGCAGCCTTGCACCCCTTTGGTTCTCAAAAGTTAAACGAGTGTCAATAAATACGTAGGGTTTGATGGGAAAATGTACTTGTACTTGCTTGCTCGTGCTTAGTATTCTCGATAATTTACCTTCTAAAATAATCTGGCCATGTGTCGCACACCCAGAAAGGGCATCTCGCACACCCAGAGGGGTGGTGTGCACCCCAGGTGAAGAACCACTGCTCTCGAGCCTAGAGAGCTGACGGAGGATATTTTGGCCCACTCGGTTCCAACACGGACAAGACCGTCTGGAATATGTACCATATTTTACCCCGCCACTTGCAAACGGCCAATAGACTCACTGTGGCGTATTTATAAATGATTAAAACACGGGTACACCAACGCCTGCAATGATGCCGTGGTTGTTGTAGAAACGAATTCTTGCTTTCCTTTCAGCATACCTCCCCGCCCATTAAGCAAACGTGGTTCTACTGTTCCTGCAAAACGTGCGCTTTAAAAAAAAAAGGCACTAACAATCATGGTCAAACATGGGAGGAGAATTTTACTCTGCTACTGAACAATGTGTGGGCTGGGCTCGGGACGTTGTATATTTATTTACGATTGCAGCTGGGTAATAGAATTGAAGCTAAAAACTACTTTCGGTTCGGTTTGTATGTATGCATGCTGAACAAAAGGTAAAGTAAACATAGATAATTGTGCATAGCAAAAAAATGAAAGTATTTAGCTAAACTTTTTTTTAATAAAAACTAATCTTGCGTAAAAATGTTGCGATACAGTATTCAAAATAAGCCGAAAGTCAAAATGTCTCCATACTCAAATGTGTATTCCTTTATTTGAGCATCTAAATCATGGGTAGAAATTACTTTTTTCCGTACTGCAGATCCATCATCATTCAAGTACAGCCACCACTATCGACTCTTGACAAACAGGTACAAAACTGCAACAGCTCCCTCAATTCAGGAGCTTGGGTTTTTCAAGAAGCTCCCGGCACAGAGAGCGAAACGTTGGACATCATGCTGAGCAACACGCAGCACAGCTCGTACACAAATGGGAATCTAATATGGTATTACACATTTTTGTCAACAGCAGGTCGACTCAGTCAAACTTAAACTGGGACTAAGGTTGGCTACCGTCGGATTGAATGGCCGATTAAATCATAGCAACGGATTTAAATACTTTCAGAATGGACACGGTTTTGGCATGCACAATTTAAAAGGGAAAACAAGTTATGGTTGTCCGGCTACTGGTCTTTCCATACGTACATCGAATCAGTCACATTATCAGCTCATTAGGGACTTCCTGCACAATAATGGCTCATGCAAGAAATGCCTTTCCTGTAATAAGGGAAGTGTGTATATTGCAGAAGGTGCAAATTGGTAATGAAACTTTCCCTTTATTCACTGCATAGGTTCGTGTATAAGTAAATGTCAATAAAAAAATATGTACTTTGGCAACATCAGATTTTACTAATTGGAAAATAAAAAAAACAGAATTAGTCAAACAACCTAAGCAACTCTTTGAGACAAAATTAGAAGTTTTCTCCTAACATTCCCCGACGTATTACAGTATTTAATATTAAGTATTCATAATAAATTTCAACATTTTGTCAAAACCACTGTTGAATCAAGGCTTCCCCATGCCATGTTGCTCATGGAGGGTGCTTGCCCATACTTCATGCTGCTACTCAGTATCGTATGGTTCAAGCAGGGGGGTTGCCCAGGCTGGTTCCGATCCTCGGACCTCAGACTTTCCTTCATATGTATGTTGATGTTCTTTCGCACCATACGTAGCCAACTGTGCTAATCGGGAGGTGCGGGGGAATTAAAACACACCAAACACAAAAGCAGTTCTAAAAAGGGAGTTTTCAATATTGATTTAAAAAGTGCATAGCTAGAGAGGCTTCCTAAAATCAGAAGAAAGAGCGTTCCAGACGGCCGCAAAAGCACATCTGAAAGCGCGCGATGCAGTGCCCGTCTTTGTCCGATGGCAAGTCAAAGATAATATAATCGAACTTAATTGCTGGGTTCATAGTGCAGTCTACTAACAAACGCACATTCACCCCCCCCATGAATATTATGAGTTTACTTCTTTAAAATTGCTTTCAAAATGCATTCAGTAAAATTAATGTAAGCTTGCCCATGACCATTTTTTTTACTTAAAAAATATATCCACTATATTTCAATATCATTAATTTCTAAAATACCGCCGCAAGGGACAAAGCACATACCAATACCATACGCTGCTGTAGAAATCCATTTTTCTACTCTACAGTGCAACTGTTGTCTTCGTGGAAGTTTTAGCGGTTCAAATGGTAGGTATTTGTCTCCAATAAGGGCTCAAACAAAGGGTGTGCTACTTGTGATGAAAGGCCTGCCCCTTGACCACATTCCCACCTGCATTCAATATTTCCCGGTATTAAAATCACGCACGATACATCTACATCGTTTTGGCCAGGTTGCGATGGTGCGGACTGATTTACCCTGGGCAGCAATCGAATTAATCGTCTAAATACCGGGACAACTCGATTCAGAATTTAGATTGTGTGTACACTGCAGTGCGACTTAGCATCTCTAGTGGCTGCTTTATACAACATACAAATACAACGATACGTTGGTTATCAGAGACATGGAGGTAGGTAATCGACGCATCGTAACTCTTATTTTATTTCGTACATTTCAGCGACTTCGTGAGTCTGGGATATTACAAAGACAAACGACTCACACCAGCAGCTCGTTCAGGTGCACGTTCCATAGACGTTTACATTCCACCACTGGACGGACGATTCTCGGTGCACA
This sequence comes from Entosphenus tridentatus, assembly GCA_014621495.2. Classification (NCBI taxonomy): domain Eukaryota; kingdom Metazoa; phylum Chordata; class Hyperoartia; order Petromyzontiformes; family Petromyzontidae; genus Entosphenus; species Entosphenus tridentatus. The sequence continues at coordinate 5,575,190 of CM025648.2, read as the reverse complement.
AATCTTCCCATAAATGTGTCCATCCTTTCATCCATCACCACTTCGTTTCCCCACTTCAGCGCTAAGAGACGCGTTGGTTTTAATTGTGGCGGATGTTTGTGTAACGGTTCCCTTTCATACCGTTGTGTGTTCACGTTGTTTCCTCGCAGTGGCTGCTGGTAATTACAGTGCATTTTTGTTTAGTTTACCATCAAACTAGTGGGGGTGGGGGATAAACAAAACAGTTGAAGCGTGCCAACATATGGTTGTCAAATGTGGGGTTTTTTTTGTATCGTGATCGGACCTAGTGGTGCTCTTCGTAAAGTGCTGGAGTCACAATTTGAAGGTCAAAAGTTTTAATAATGGGGTCAAGTCCGACCATCACTCCACGGGTGGATAAAAATTAACGATATTTTTTGTGGCAAGTCAAAACGCATTGGGTGTGCTGGTGCTCGTATCGATTAGCATTCTACCTGCAACGTTTTCCTGGATAAGAGTTCATTGGCGAATCCATTCTATTACAGTATATGCATTTTTTTTATTCTCCCAGGATCAGTAGCGTATTGTGGAAAACTGTAGATAATATAATCTGCAAAGTTCGCCAATTCCATCATCGCAGACTAATTTACTTCACCAGTGCTACTTGGTTATTAAAATCAATGGTCCTTTACCTGGTTAAATAAACACGTTATGTATATTACAAACAAACACACACACCAGTACCCGTACAAATGTATTCTGTAATGTCCTTAAAATAAAAAAAGATATATATTTTTTTGAAAACCAGCAAAACATATATGTTTTCAATTGATAAATGGTGTCCTTTTCAAACGGATAATATACGTAATTAGATACTAACTTATCACAACATCCCTTGAAGAAAGCTAATGAAACGCACAAACGTTGCAAAATATATATTTGCTGTATGTACTGCATTCAAAGCACTGGCTTTCTTACCAACAAAACTCAATATAAAATAGAACATTTCAAAAGGTATATTTCCAAGAGAATTAAATTGTGTTCGTAACAAACGACGACAAAATATTGAAAATAATGTGATTTTACACGTGGCACATACACACATGCATATTGTGCACGTGCAAAATAAATTGTACGTTATAGGTATCCAAATTATAAAGTTCATAGCATGTGTGTAAGGTTATAAAACATACCTGCAGAGAGGCTTTTTCCCCAAATCCACTTCATGCATTAGTAAGGACATCTTCTTGGTGACGAACCATTCATCTAAAGAGTTTAACATCACGACGAAGTCAAGGATCGCGTTCAGTGCCCTTTGAACTCCACCTTGGTATATATTGACAACTGCGTACTAGTGAACATGCATAACGCTGTATATTACTTGTTTCAATCGCTACAATAACGGTACTTGTTTCCAACGTGAGCAACTGTATTCGTGTATGTACGTCGAACTGCTTTCGCATCGTACGTAACCAAACCGTGCTAATCGGAAGAACTGCCCTTGACATCGGCATGTCGACACGAGGGGAGACGACGATCATCCATTTGTACGCGGACTCGCAAAATTTGCCCAACACACGCGAAGCCAACGCAGCGGATGCCATCATGGTTTGCAGGTGCACACTGGAACGTTTCACTCGGGAATTAAGCAGGACAGGAGGGAAATGGCCTCGAGAATGGAGACTGCATTGTAACGGATGGAATAATTGTGCTCGTCGTGTTTGCAGGATCGTCATTAGGCCTGTTAAAAACCATCTGTATTTCCGTATCGCACGCTGCACCAATGGTCTAATCACTCATTACACACCTGCACACCATAATGAGCAACAACTTCCACGGCCATTTCTTTTCAATGAGTCACCATTTTTAAAATAAATAAATACCCATTGACGTTAATTCGGCCATGTTAAGAGGGTTGTAATTTTCCTACAACACTGTTGACGTATCTTTAATTTGGAGGTGATTGCGGTGCAAATAAATATATATATAAATCGTTAGTAAAACAAACTATATATGAAGTGCTAATTTAATTAACCCAGTGACTTGAATTAGATGCAATGGCAATTGGTATTTAAACTTGCCCTAAACCTCCCCATTCACCAATCTGCATTGATAGGTGTCGTTAAGTATGGTCAAACAGAATCCGAATATGTATTCATATATATAAAGCTCTTTTCCACAGATGCCCAGCAGATCCCAATGACCGACATTGCATTGGGGAGGCATTCCACCACTTCCTCACGTGCCACGCCAGAATAAAAAAAATAGGTGCTCACTTACAGAACTGTGTACAACAGGCGACAAGGCTACACAAGGGATATTTTGCATGTCAGTTTAACACGACCAATATAATCCACGATAGAGTTTTTTTGGGGTTAGATCATGTTAATATAAATGTGTGGCCGTCCGCCTGATGATGCTAGTTGAAATTACTGGCGAAACGTCGTACTCGAATCGTAAATGTTGTAGGTTTTACTCTCCAACACACCGGTGTGCTGAACTAGTAAGGAATTGGCATGTTCTGTTTACGTGACAAACCTTACTTATTGGCTGTGGCGGGTTTAACGACACATTTATATTCACGCGACCTCACCCAGACACCTCTCGTATGGATGACATTTGAATGTGGATGCCACAAACATATTGCAGGAGGTCTCGGCTTGCGGACGGCGCTGCAACACCAACGATACCAGTTGGCACCACACAGAGACACTGTCAGTGTAAAAGTGGTGTCTGAAACATGTCCTGAGGATTCCTCCTGGAAGTTTATTTCGGCTTAACTCAGTGCCTGGCTGGGGTGGATGTGTAAGCGTCAGCGCTCGGGACACAGAGTGGGCAAGGCGTGGATTTGAACGCACCATCTCCACGTGCTATTTGCTGACCTGAATACATATACAGTACGCACATGCTAACCAGCATTTGGCCCAGCATCGTTCACTGCGTTTCTGATTGTTCGTTGGAGAAATGAGCCCGACTTATACCATGAAGATGATCTTCATTCACTCTCACAGCAACAATGGGAAGAAGAAAATCGTTGCTGGTCACCCACCCCCTCGTGTGCTGTTGCGGCCTTCTGAGATGCTCGCTAACAGCACTTGCCCCACAAGTCTTGAAAAAGACTATAGGGGGATCTTTGTCTTTATGTTGTAAATAAGCTTCAGATCTTAGGAATCATTACTGTTCCATTGGCCATAATTCTCAATTCACTTATACCTGATTGCCAGTGTTATTGCTGTGGTGCTAAACAGTTGGGAAATTTATTAACACAATTGGCTACGTACCGTGCAAAATAAGTTCGACATACATAATACATTAAACGTGCACCAAAAGCAAAGAAGGTCAGAAAAGCATTCGCGTGATAATTTTTTAACGTGCACATATTCTGCCAAACACTGCATTGTTGAAAAACACATTCACACTGCTCACAGCGCATTGATCTCATTACAAAGAATTCGTCAATATTTTACGGAAGTAAACAAGGAATCTGAGTAGATCGGCTAAACAATAATATATTATTCCAGTGGGTTTGCTCTTTGAATCTTTACCACTTTCACTGTCTCAAGAGTTAAGTACAGTTATTTTTTTGTAAACACGGATTGCAATTGTATTTTCCCATTATTATTGTTGTTTTTATATGTCAAGATTATAATGAATGAACTCTCATTAGCAACATATGCAGAACACATGCAAAAACAGAGTTGTTGTTGCTGTTGTCATCGTGAGCACATACAAGGAATGGTGTCACAACAAAAGAGTCACTGTTCAGTTTGAGAGTAGGTGCTGTTGTCACAGCTGTTTTGAAACCACCTTGTTTATTAACTAACACAAATTCAACACATCTTAAAAAATCCAGATAAAATGATGGTAACGTTATTTAATGCAAAGGGATCTGGATGAATGGAATACTCAGTAGAGCTGGCTCCCAATGTTTTCCACACATTGCCAGAGTTTTAAAAGTAATTATTTGCACTCACATACATGTTTTAGTGACTTGTTATATGTGCTAAATTCTATCAACAAAAAGTTTGTGGAGTGACCCAAAGAGGTCTTCGGGGCTGGGAATAAACACTTAGAATATTTCTGGAATATATTTAAATATTTCTGGACACAAATGCCTTGCACTTTAAGGGTATCAATACTTTACATTATCTAGAGCAGTGGTTTTTAACCTTTACTGCAGCCTTGGGTCTCAATCGTAAAAAAATAGTATAATGTTAGTAAATATATAGGGTTTTATGAAACAATGATTTTTACTTATTTGCCCGTACTTAATTTGAATTCTGATGATTTACCTTCTGAAAATAATCTGCCATGTCTCGCTCCCCCAGAAAGGGCATCTCGCACCCCTAGGAGGTGAGTGCGTTCCGGATTAAGAACCTCTGCTCTAGAGCAACTTCCAACGTGGTCGATCACGCAGTTCGGTCAGAGTTTTCTACATCAGGATGCAGATTTTATTTTGATGAACCACCCTCGATATATGAGCTGCGCTGCCGGTAACAGGCGTGGTATAGTTCTGGAAAATCAACAAACCAAACAGGGAGTAGCTTCTCACGGTTAGTGATGCTTCCTGTGGTATGCAAACGGACTCAACAAGTTCCTCTATTGTAGCTGCACTGATGCGACCTACGATTGCTTTGGAGGCTGTCTTTTTTCTGAAGGTGATACAAGGATTTTGCATTTGACCTTTGCCCATGGGAACCAGCCTTGCCATTTTTTCACAATGAGATGCTGTAAAGTCTTAGCACTATTTCCTGAAAGTGTTGGTAAGATCATCCAATTGGTTCTTGAGGAAATTTGCGGCTTGGCCAGACAGACAGGAAGATGATGGATAGACAACCTTGCCCACCCACCGGACCTTTACAAATGATAAATGGCAGCATGTAAAATTATGTAAAAATGCAGATTAACTGCCAACTTAAATATAACCTCTTGCATATAAGTGAAGGAGTGTGTACGTAATATTGCAGCCAGATGGTAGTTTGGCAGGGCACTTGCCTGGCTCACGATTAGATGCGTGTGAGCTAAAATATTTGTCGAAGGTCGACGCAGCCAATCAACCTCCGGGGTGGGTAAAATAGATACCGCTTTGTGACATTGGTAGTTCTGTGATGAGACTCTTCGCCGCCATATGAAACTGGAATTTCTACCACTAGCTCACAAAGATGAAGAACGCACGACATCTCTTGTGAGCACAGATGCAAACTGTCCTTTTGACTCCAACTTTTGTTCTAGTCGAAGTTGAAAGGATTTCGTCCAGCCCTAAGCCAGTGATAGAAATTTCACATTCACATGGCTGAGGCGAATCGATCCCAAGGATTAGTAATGTTGACTTTCTGACAACGCGGTGCTAATTTTATTGACGCCACAATGGATGATGGGCTGAGCTTGCAACTCTCTGATCGCGAGCTGCGAGCTCTATTGCTGAGCCACTTTGCCTTACTGGGCATCTGTGATAAAAGAGCTTCATAGCTCATCGGATTCCTCCAGTAATAAATAAATATTGTGATTCTGACTTGGTTGGCCAAAATCAAAAGTCAATCTCCCGAATAAAGCCTATTGGAGCTAAGACGATTTTTTTTGAAGGGCCACTCGAACGGCAGACAACACCATAGTGTAAGTGATACATCTTACAATTACAATTATAGAGGAAACACATACTAATTAACTTATTACTATTCTATTATAAAATACCCCCCCTCCGCCTCTGATCTTTGCACTTGATGGGTTCAGTGATGACGTTGTCCTGCTGCTGCGCTATTTAAGGCCGGAAACAGGTGGAGGGCTTCACTATTCTGGCAAATCGCCCGATGATGCTGTATGTAATTACCAGCGAAACGTCGTGCTAGTCAAATTGTAAATGTTGTGAATTTACTCTCCAACACACCGGTGGGCTGAAGTAGTAACTAATTAGCGTTTTGTTCACGTGACAAGCCCCTTACCAATTAGCTGTGTCGGGTGGTGGAGGTTTTACGACACATTTATAGTTTCGCCATCTAACCCAACAACCTTTGTATTAAGAATAATATTGGTCGCGAACGCCTACGTGTTAAGCCATAGTGAAAGGGTGTTAATAAAAGCGGAGATTTCGCCACGTGTTGTTCACAGAGACGGGCACATTCCCACAGAACGGCTCACAAGGCGTGACTGCACACAGGGTGGGCAAGACGCCCACAGCTGCACAAACCTACCCAGCAGCAGCAGCAGCGGCGGCAGTAGCGGCAGCTTCACAAGCTCGCCTTTAGGTGGCGACAAAGCGCACACAATTGAAGGGTAATGACCGAGGATCGAGCACTAAGTCAGCGGGTGTCATGGCTACGACGAGTAAATTCACGTGGGGCCTTCTGCTGTTCCGTCTGGACTGTCGTTGCGCTGTCTGCAACTTGACTTTCAAGAGTGGGTTTTATTTTGTTGTTTGGCATGTGTGCTCATGACGCACCAGTGCAGCGCGCGCAGTGATTACTGTTATTACGAATGATAACAGATTGTCGACGGTGAACATGTAAAGAATGTGTCATAAATCCCTGGACTTTTTGTGGGGGGGTTTGTCAATCGTTTCATGAAGGCGCTACTTAAATATATACTGTATGTTTTGTAACAGGGTGTATATTTGAACACTGCACTATGTTTTAGCTTCCTGTGAGACCAAATGTGTTTTTTTAATATATATCTACTGTATACATATTGAATTGTTTGAAGTAAAAGGGCTTATTTTCTCACTTCAACAAATGCCATTTTCCATCCAAGTTGTGATGACCACTTTCCAGTTTCATGGGGTGGGGGGGGCGCCAAAGTGACTCAATGTGTCTGGCCGTGGCACTGCCCTACGTTGGCAGCCCTAACCCGGAGGTGGAAATTCCACATTCCCATGACGTGGCTAGTATATCCATATGATGTCAGCTGTGGTGTTGAGCTGAGCTGAACATTGTTGAGTACACAAATGCCCTGCCATATTGCACTACGCGTTTCGGATCATACCACGTGCTGTTTAGCAATACGAGGTACAAACCAGGAAGCCGTACGGTACAACCGTGAAACCCTACACGGCACCTTCCTGCTATAGCACCATCGGACAGACGACGATGATCAATGATGATAATGATTGTGTAGTTTTATGACTTTTACTCAGTTACTGAGCTGCAAGATTTTAATATCGAAATGCTTTTTTTTACTAAGATAAAATACTGCAACACTCGAGAAATAACCGATAATGTGGACTTTGCGGTCCTTTAAACTTGTCATGCTCTTAGTACATGCAGTGCATGCTATGTGCACACTACTGCACCTATAATGCCGTTAGTACAATGTGCTGGGCACGAAAAAACGCTGCGCTCACAATGCACAATGCAACTTTCTCATACAATGCCGAGGTTTTTTTTTTTACACATTAGCAATGATCCTAACAGGTTGATCAAGTTTGCTACCTTTTTACCTCTCTCTATCTCTCTCACCGAGTCTTATTTTACCATCTTAGCGTCAAAGATACACCTTATAATACGTTAGCCATTGGGGTATCGAGTAACGTCATGTTGCATTTACAACCTTTTTTCATCCCCTACATATAATGGTGAGGAATGCGCGCGCGTGTGTTGCTACACCATCCTCTCGTGCGGTTTTCAAGCTTTAATAGATGTTTGCTTGACCCCCCGCCCCCTCCCAAAATAAGTAAATATATTTGTCTCAGTGTGCTTTACTGCATGATCGATGTTATTATCACGCCGGGACCTCCACCCGGGATTGTTCATTTTAAAATGAGTAACTTATTTCGTGGTCACACTCAGCACCGAGGTGTGCCACGGATACGGCAGTCGGATGCCTTTGGTGGCCACCACCCTGGCCCCAGAGTTGATGATATCAGCTGAAGGAGGCGCTTTGCGTTTTGAATCTCATCGGATGGTGCCGCGGTTAGAGTGCTCACAGTCGAGAATACCATGCCCGGTACAACACCCAAATCACCCGTTGGGGTGAACTCAGCTCACCCAAAGTTTTGTATCGAAATAAATACACTCAGGGTCACCAATGGAGATGCGTGATGCCCTCTGCTCAGTTGATACGTTTCAATTGTTGTTGTTGGTGTTGTTGGTGTTGTCGCGTCAATAGATCGGAAAGTATACCAAGCATCCCGCTTCGACGCCGTGCACCAGCAAGCGCGTGCATGTCAAAGTGCTCACGACGAGTCACACAGGCGCATCGCCCCGTCATAGTGGCCGTGCCAGTAGCGGCCACGCATTGCCCCCTTGTCGTTTGGCCCGGCTTGGTGATGCCCGCCACGTGGGTCGCACGCGTCCCACCACCACCACCCACCACCAACACCACCAACCCACCCACCACCACCCACCACCACCCACCACCACCACCACCCACCACCACCAACACCCACCAACACCCACCCACCACCAGCCACCCTATAATGGCCGGCACGGCACACAAGGGGGTGGGTGGCCAACACCACGCCCGACCGCCTTTGTCTCCCCAGCGGCGATGTTTGCACATCGCAACGGGTACTCATTTGAGGCTGAGGGCCGGTTCAGATAATCGTCACCGGTGTTCACCGGTGTTCGCCGTGAGCGGGAATCGAACCCGGGTGGCCAGGTTCGTAGCGCAGCGCGCTACACTACCGCTCCCCACGCACGCACAGAGACACACACACACCTACTGATTGCCATTGCCAGGACCTATAAGACGAGGGTTCCATTGTGTAAACACACGGGCTGTTGAGGCTTTTCTTTTTTTGAGCGAGCGTTGCCCTATCAAAGGGCGAGGCGCCGTGGTTTGACCACAATCAGACGCCGTGACCGGCGTCGTCTCGCCTCGTACGGATGGTGGCAGTTGACGCACCACTCCAGCTACTGGTTTAAAAGTAAACTAAGCTACGCACTTTTTTACATTTGTTCACCAGGTAAGGCTCACTGAGCAACGTAGATTTTTTTTTTCTGTTTCAGAAGTGGACCTGGACACGAATGATAGCTCAACGAAGTGGCTATCTCAGCTAGTGGAACGTGTAGGACAAAGGTCTGATAGCCGCCGATGCTGTGATTCAAACCCGACCCACTGGTTGTGTGATTATACACGCGTACCTGCAGCGTTACCCTTGTTCAATGTGTTTGCACCTAGACGTTATATTGTGTGAAAGTTCCTTCTAATGTTGGCGTACATAACCTTGGAAACGGCGTATCGTCTTGCCTTCTGATATATGTATTAGTTTGCCATTCATTAAATCTGTGTACGTGACATACAATGATACTGCATGCGTACACACTTCATATTGGGATATTGACTCTAATTATATGGAGAGAAAGGTAAAGAGAATTCGAATTTGAGAGTGGTGCGGTACACAATTATTTCAATTCGGAGTGTTGGTCATACACACGTAAAGTGACTGCCTTTGTGGTCATAGTGGAGATTGGCTCGTGCCATTGGATTGTGGAGTTACCATCACTGGCTCGGGGCCACTATGAAGATCGTCACCGGTCAATGCGCATTGGAGAATGGAGACACAGTGACGACTGTGGTCTTTGCAATTCGTAAACGGGGAAAACAATTCGATCCCCTGTATAGCCTTAACAGATTCTTGGGGCAAGTGCTGTTAAGCGAGCACAGATGAATTCCAGCACCACTCCCAGCCGCCTTTGTATTACAAAAGTGGCGATGTTTACACACCGCACGAGGTACTAATTTGAGGCCGAGTCGACCTAGGGGAGGCCCAGGACCGGTTCAGATAATCTTCACTGGTGTTGGTCGTGAGCGGGAATCGAACCCGGGTCGCCAGGTTCGTAGCGCAGCGCGCTAACCGCTACACTACCGCTCCCCACACACACGCACACACTCCCACACATAAGATCCCGATACATCATACCGGCAGGTGCTGTTTGAGAACTCCTACTCACTGTTCAACACCGTCCGCAGCACACGCGTACACGCGCGCACACGTGACTGACGGTGCAGGCGTTAATGACAGGCTTGGGTTTTAACATGACATACACCTTCCTGTCCTTGCTGGGTTCCTGCCTAACTATAGGCTACCAGAGAACTAGCGAAAGCTATTTTTTCTCAAAGTTTGATGCAGTATGAGGCAAGAAAATGAAACAATCAATATTAACAAAGTGTTGTAATGTAGGCTATTGCAATGTATATTAGATTATTAAGTCAAAGTCTAAGCGCTTTTGTGTGGCAACCCAGAGCCTCTGGTATGAATTCCATATTCCCATGGCAGGAGCCAGTATCTAGAAGTAACTGGTAATTTACCGGTGCTGACTTCCCACAAAGCGATACTAATCCCACCAATCATAGAGGGTGCGTAAGCTAAGTCTACCGTGGATCGGAATTGTTGCAACCTTGTCACGCTATTGCCCATCTATTTCGTCAGTTTTTGACTAAATATGGTTAGATGGCGAGTGTTTTGCTCGCAATGCTGATACAGTGTACATCGCATCGTGCTTTCATCTTACAACACACGAACAGCAGTAGACTGTGTTGTAGCACAAAGGGAGCTATAATAATAATAATCCTAATAACATTTTAATACGGTGCCTAAATGCCTCGAAAAACCCATGGCGCCTTCCATCACATCTCACCCCAAACATTCGAAGGGCAGCCCTGGTGGCAGCTGTCTCTGCATGGCACAACGGGCCACACAGAGGCCTTGAGTCTGGCAGTCGTGGCCAGTGATTGCTGTGCCTCATCATTCAATTGAGTATTTTGCTACGTTTCAGAGCAGTACCACAATTTTGCCTGCGGAATTTGAGATCCACTGATCACGAAGACGTTGCCATAACACAATGTTTGTTTTATAAATACAAGGTTAACCAATTCGGCAGTTCATATGAAGCATAAGAAACATAAAAACGATGCATTAAACTGCCTTTGCACCGTATTTAATGTGGAGCTTGACAGCTCTGGCAAATTATTGATCCTTGCCTAATCCCATTGCTCAGTTGGCCACGAAAGACTTCCTTTCGTGGTCAACTTCAACGCTTTTCTATTCCCCCCCCCCCCCCCGGCTTTACCAGAATTAACTGGTGGTGGCAAATCGCTGAGTTACGTGCTTCATGGTGAGACGTAGAGCACCCTCACAGCCCCTGCATGTTGTGAGATGTCACCGTCCAAACGAGCAGATGCGAGGTTTGTATTGTACCATACAGACATGTGGACCAAGCAACAAAGAAGAGGGCCTACAGAGGCAGACATCACAGTCCGTATTAAGGAGAAAAAAAAACGGGCGTGAGCGGAATATTCCGCTCGAAGGCAATCAATGAACAAAGCTATTGAAGGAATGACAGTGGAGAGAATGAACGCGCATGAAGGGATGAATGGCCAAAGTGGAGATGGAATGAATTAATCAGGACAAACATTGGGGAGTGAGATGGATTGCGGCTTCTCAGAAGCCAAGTATATTCGTGTCTGCTTACAGATTCTCCACACAGTAGACTGAAAGAACACGGTGGTAGTGGTGGTAGTGGTGGCGATGGTCGTGATGAATATATATGATGAATAATTGATTGGAGTGAAACTTTATATTTCATTAAAAATTCTGAAAATTAGTTTCATGGTTTTGCTACTGCTGCCAGCAAGAGCCAATTCAGGTTCATTACAGATACTCAACGCGCACACAGCCAAATACATGACAGATATCATATGTAGTGCATTTCAACAACAACCGATCCTGTTTGAAAGTTTTAAGGCAAAGCAACGGACCTCTTAATGACTCCTTTCATTCAGAACGAGCTCTTACGCGATTCTGTATGACAAATATTACTTCAGACAGTGCTATGACTGACAGACATAGATTCAGAAAGGTTCCTATAATCATAACCTTTAGCCATGATGAGTCCACTGCTAGATGAAGGCCTCCCCACGCCATTATGATATCTTGTGATCCTGGGATGTACGAATCCACAAGCGTATTTATTGCCCAACCTTCTCGGTGGACTTCCTCTTGGATGTGTGCCATTCCTTGGATGTAAATTCCATCATAAATTAAACTGAAACTAACTAAAACTTAAAGTAAACTATGAACGTAACTATTTTGATCTTACCAAGTAAGGCCCACTGAGCTATATAGATTTTTCAGATGCGACCTGGCCAACAAAGGATAACTTAACGAAGTGGCTCATCGCGTGCAAATTTATAGCAGCCGAATATTCTAAACGTACGTTGATTCCAAATGTAGAGGGGGAAACGGGAGGACCTCGATAAAATCCCACACGACCACGCGAAGAGAGAAATGCAAACTCCAAACATACAGGCGTCAGTAATCGTAGTCACTGACCATTCGTCATCTCGCATCGCCATGTGTCCTGCCCCAATTCCGGTTTGGGTGGTGTCATTAACCTGCGTGTGTTTCTGTCTTCCAATGCCATTCCAAGCATGCATCTTGGAATGGCACATATCACTTTTTATTCCCTTTTTTTCAATAACCACGTTTCTGAAACGCATGTCATCGCAGATAGCGTGCACTATTTATTTAAACGTAACTAATTATGAAATACAGCTTCAACCATGAGAATGTAGCATTCCCACCACGTACTCAAAGCCACCAACGGAGATGAGCGTCGTCCCAATGCCTGGGACTATTAATAACTCTGCTTACTGCCGTAGGAATGTGGATATGAGTACCAAGCACGGCGAAGTTCATCACCGTCACTGACATTGAACCCGGTGTGAAATTCCACATTCCCCGTGGCAGGCGTGCGGGACCACTTAATACGAAATCCGCACCTCCGATGAGCACGGTTAGTTACGTACGGTGCGAACGAAGTTCAACGTTACATACAACGTCGACTTCTCCCAGAGTGTAACCAGTTGCCATTCCCCCAGGCCAAGGAGACAATTCAGTCGAAGCCGCAGCACCAACGTTTGTCAGCTGCGGAGGTGCAACGGAGTGGAGGCTTCAAGGCTCGACGGGCTCTGTCTACGGGTGGAGGGGCAGAATAAAAGAAAGCAGCGTAAGGCGAAGTGGGGGAGGAGGAGACAGGGTGGGGGCAGGGAGGTTAGAGGGGGGGGTAGGAAAGGAGGGGATGAGATGGAAAGGGGTGGTTGAGTTCGGCAGTGGATGGATATGTGTGTGGGGGGTAGGGTGGGAAGCTTGTGGTTTGGGGTTGGGTGGGTGGGTGGTGGTGGTAGCTATCGTTGGTGGCATGTGTATGTGTCTTTGTTGGTGGCTGAATAGGTGCTCACTAACAGCACTTGCCCCAAAACAGTCTATAAGACCATCTGGGATGCGTTCGTGTTTGTTCGTAAGGTCTAAGTGTCGGTGTCTCGGGAGATGGGGTTCGATTCACGACCACTGACATCAGCGCAAAGTGCTGTCTGAACCTGGCTCGACCTGCCCGTAGGTCGACCCATCCTTAAACGAGCTCTTGATGGAGTGAGTTACACACATCAGCGCTGGGGGTGGTTCAAGCTGCGCCGTTTCCTCGTGTGAAACGCCGACCTCACTTAATACTGCACATCTGTGAAAACTTCGGGACATCTGTGCAAACGGGCTCCAAACAGCTCGTCGTATTTTCTCCAGTATTAATAAATATTCCGATTCTGAATAGGTGCTCGCAAACATCTCTTGCCCCATTCAGTCCGTAAGGCTAAACGGGAGGCGGTTAACAGAGGGAAGTGGTTAATCTCTGTCCTTGTGTCTGCGAGAGTGACTGGGGGAGCGGTGGTGTACCGGTTAGCGCGCTGCGCTCCCAACCCAGCGGGCCGGATTCGATTCCCGCTCACGGCCAACACCAGTGGCGATTATTTGAACCGGTCCTGGGCCTCCCCTAAGTCGACTCAGCCTCAAATGAGTACCTGGTACGGTGTGTAAGCATCGCCACTTGGGAGACAAAGGCGGCCGTGCGTGGTGCTGGCCACCCACCCCCTCGTGTACCGTTCCCGACTTTAATAGGTGCTCGCTAACAGCACTTGCCCCAACAGTTCGCTAAAGGCTACACGGGGGATCTTTGCCTTTGTGTCTGCGAGTGGGGGTAGGGTCAGTCGTGAGCGCTGTGTGGGGGTAGGGTAAAGGGAGAGGGAGGGGAGGGAGGGGGTGGATGAAGGGAGGGGAGGGTGGAGGGAGTGTGGGGGAGGGCTTGGATCGAGGGAGGGGTTTGGCTCAGCGCTTTTGCTCGCTGCTGGCGAGGCAAGAGCAGCCCGGCAATCATTCGCTCCTCTGCCGCCTCCTCGGCTGGATGGTAGCGGGTTAAGGGCTTCACATCCTCCACTCGCCTCGTCTCGCAGAGGGAGCCGTCCTCGTTGGGACCCCCCCCCCCCCACGACTTCTGCACGTCTCGCGCGCGCGCGCACGCACGCGCCTGCACGCGCACACAGGGACCATGGCCTCGGGAAATTTCGCCGCTCTCTCCCTGACATGGATTTTCGCCGGATTTCTTGGGATTTGCACCGCCGTGGCTTCAAACGAAGGTAAAGCGGCCGCGTCCACTGAAACCACTCGTTCGCATTGTGTTTTTTTTTGTAGCGTTGTGTTTTTTGTTTAAGTTTTATTGAAACATCACAGACTTGTCGCACGCACGTTCCTACACGCATGCACGTGCAACTGCCGTGCATACAGCACAGCAATGCGCAGTGAAGCTTCAGCAGTGTCAGAGACTAGGGATAGTGTCACCACGGCACAGTTTTAACCGTCTCACGAATGTATAAGATTGACAACACTTGGAGCACGTTCTTTAAGTGCACTCTGCTGCAGTGGCGGGTCTAACTGCAGCAAGTAAAGAGTGTGTAATCCAAACTAGACGTCGCCTACTCACTCAAGGCACTGGGAGAAAGTCAATGACTTTTCGTTTGTTGGTCACACGAGCAATAGAAACGAGGAGTTCATCTCCGTTGGCGACATTGACGCAGTGATGGAAATTCCGCATTCCCATGGCAGTGCGCAGTATATCCTCCGTCAAGTTTTGCAAAAGTGTACCCACGCACTGAAAGCGGCGTTGGGGGTACTCTATGCAATTTTATAAAGTACTTGTAATCTAGACATTTTACACACGTGTGCACAGCAGGCGCCGTCCGGCATACGCATCACATGTATAGTGTATGCGACATTTCACAGCGTCTAAATACAGCCTGCCCCGCAGACCTCTATTCTAGAGAAAAACGTACGGACATCAAGCAAGAGCGTGATTACAAGTTCTACGGAGAAAGTAATTCTATATAGGTCTATGATACATCGCAATGTGGGTACTGCATTAGAGGGTCCGTTTTAATGGGGACATAATACAAAGGAATCTGTGCTCTTGACAAGTTCCTCTGCTCAAGTGCGCGCATTGCCAGGGGTTTGCGAACGGCCTCGTGCTCAATTCAAAGAGATGCGCCGCCGTGTGCGAAGACATTCACTACTTCGCCGGGTATACAGGAGGTCGTGGATTCGATCCCGTCCCTGACGGCTGTATATTTGGAGTCCGCATGCCTCTTTCTCCCCGTGGTCGCGTGGATTTGTTTTCGTCCGGGTACCTCCGGTTTTAACCCTGACACATTTAGACTCAACATGCGGTAAATGTGATTTGGCTGTTGTACATTTCCGCATGATGAAGCTACTTCGCCGAGTTGTCATTTGTGGCTAGATCGCTTATTTAATGAGAGCAAGATATCTCGGTGGGGGCCTTACTTGGTAAAATAATAAATGATTGCAGCGCAGGCGAATTTCAGTTCTCTTCGCGTTCCGACACCCACGCAGTTTCTCTCATGAGCCGGGAATTAATGGGATGATGAAACACAAAAAACAAAGTCCCCGCCCTCGCCACGGGCACGGGGAATTTCCACCAAAACGAGAGGAGGGCCGCTCAATTCCTCTTTTGAGCTGAGACACATTCACAGACCTCTTGATGCTAGTGATGACGATGTCTGTTTTTTTCAAGTGCCTTTTATCCCAGAAAGACCGAGAGTCTCAGGATCGCTCTTCATGAGAGTCCTGATTGAGGAGATTTGGCAACTGCCATTCGTAATTGGTTGGCTTCGCCTGCGGCGAAAACCCGAATTCTCTGAGATGAAACTGCACACGCAAAATGCTCATAACTCCGCACAGATAGTGTCAATACTCTCTCGATGTGCCTGGCCTTGCGTCTATTCGCCAGCTCGCAGGATAATGATAAAAGCGTAGTACTGTCTTGAAGCGTACGCTGCTGCGCATGAGTCATTCGGTGAGTAAAGTTGATAGAAAGCGTGAGTAAAAACACACACGCGACTGGAATATTTGCGTGGATGGCTTTTTCCCTTAAGAAAGATGCGTATGCCACTGCGTCGACATCATAGAGACTTACGATGGAAAACAAAGACAAAGATCCCCCGTATAGCCTGAACAGACTGTAGGGGCAAGTGCTGTTAGCGAGCACTTATGAAGGCCGGCACGGCACACGAGAGGGGTAGGTGGCCAGCACCACGCCCAGCCGCCTTTGTCTCCCCAGTGGCGATGTTTATCCACCGCACCAGCTACTCATTTGGGGCTGAGTCGACCTAGGGGAAGACCCAAGACCGTTTCAGATAATCGTCACCGGCGTTGGCCGTGAGCGGGAATCGAACTTGGGTCACCGGGTTCGTAGCGCAGCGCGCTGACCGCTGCACCACCGGCTCCCCACGTTGGAAAACACAAACACGCACACCTTGGACTTTGCTTCGAGACGTGTGGAAGCCACAACGCTGGACGATGGAATCGTTCAACATTGTTAACTCTTGACTCACGCGCATATACTTTGAATTGAGGAAACGAATGTGAATGTGCCGCAACACAACACACACCACAGCTCTACCGACCCTAACACGAGGGTCGCGTTTGCCTATGGCACCCACAGGATAAGTACGTTGAGTGTCACAATGTAGGCTGCTCTTGCGCAACGTCTGTATAGACTATCGAGCAATTGACACGGAGAGAGAAAAACCATACACACACTTCAGACGCTGTCTTTCCGACAGACCTGTTCTTCACCTGAGGACGGCTGCTTGTGTTGTAGCTGAAACGTCGTGAGAATTGTATTTTATTATGTTTTATTTTTATTATTTTATTATTTCCCTTCTACGCGACTTTACCGAAAGAACCAAGAAGATGAATCCCTGCAGTCACGAAGGCTTTAAATCGAAATTTATACACACACTTGGAAAGCGTATAAACAGAGGAGTAAGAAAAGGCTTCTTTCTCTCTCTCTCACACACACACAGACATGATATTTCATTTAGTTATAAGCACTATTACGTTATTTAAAGCGACAAGCGTTTGTTTTCTTCCCAATACGCTGCGCCTTCAAATCAAAGCAGTGCTAACCCTTCCCGTTCGATGCACGCTCTAGCATCGGTGAGGCAGCGAGGCGGTGTGCGAGATGGGGTTTCTGCGGACGTGTCGAATGCCCACCACCAACATCCAACTCAAACGTGCCTTGCGGGCTAGAGCATACAACTGTTTCAAATATAATCCAAGAGACACAGGATTGCGTACAGGGGCAGTGGCTGAACATATATAACCGTGCACGCCAACACGTTGATATCAACAGCAAAAACAAAAGCCGCCCTCCAGATTACAAATGGGTGTTGCTGCATCAATACTGTTGCACTATATCATCATTGTCAGTCACGATCGATCCACTGCTGGATGGAGGCCTCCTCGAGCTTTCGCCGTATCTCACGGTCGTGCGGTGTCATTAATAATCCACGTGCAGCCAATTCCATCGCTCCATCTACTTGGTGGGCATCCTTCGGGGACGCGTTCCATTTTACTGACCGCCAATCCGTCATGAATCTTGAGCCTTCCCAAGCTCACTGTTCTTGACAGATTTGAACCACAACTTGCGCATCATCTCGCATCGGTGCTCCTCGTTCTCAAAATTGGCGTTTCAAATGAGCCAAATCAACACAAAAAAGCGGTTACGTTTCGCCAACAACTGGGGGATGGGGGGGGGAGATGTCGACGTTTCAGATGACTCGCCACAATCAGCGAGCATTTACATGAATGTTCTACAGCCGTGTTCTGAATAAAGGCTGATTTGACTTGGCGTTAGCTTGCTGGTTGTAGAATAATAGCCCACGTCCGTTCGTAACGAGGAAGCGCCTGTGTTAATGATGACGATGACAATTTGTTTTAATCGTGTGCAAACAAAAACAAATCTGGCTACGTGTTAACACACGCACTCACACAAAAACACGACATGGAAACTTTGGGCACCAGTGCAGCTACTGCTGCTGCTGCAGAAACACACACAGCAAGCTCGTTTGGTTTAACGCGTAGGCTTTCGCGACCAATATCATCCATAATATAGATTTGTTTTGGGTTAGATCGCGTAAGTATAAATGTGTTGTTAAACCCGCCACCACCCGACACAGCCAGTTAGGAAGCTTTGTCACGTAAACAGAACATGCAAATTCGTTACTCGTACAGCACACCGGTGTGTTGGAGAGCAAATCCACAACATTAACACTCTGTTTGAATTAACGAGGGGGGGGGGGAGGCTTTGGTTCTTTTTGTTGTTGTAAAGCCCAGCAAGAATCCCGTGCATTTCAATACCCGGCGTCTCACTAGGTGGCCGGCACGCACTAAAAGGCCGCTCTGTATGATGGCCCGTGTTAAATAGAGGGAGGCAGGAAGCGGACGACAATTAAACAATTAAAATTAACACGTTAAGCTTTCAGGGACGATTGCACCGCTGTAAAAAAAAAACACACGATTGCGAGGACGCTGGAGCGAGCTTATCAAGGGTTTCGTCGGGACGTGGATGATGTTGGTGCGGAGAAGCCAATGGGCAGATGGACTTGCCAAAATAAAAAAAACACACGGACGCACACGCGTCTTGTTAGCTCACGGCGGTAAGTTTTGATTGAGTCGCTCGCAAAACAAAGGTTGAGAGTTCGAACCCCACTTGCGGGGGGGGGGGGGCGTCTGACTCAGCCCATCGTGCGCTTGGGGTGCCTTAAATGAGTGCCGCTTTATGACGAAGAACACATTTGGTTGCCCTATGGAGAGGCGCCGACTCTCGCCATAGGAAAGAGGAATTTCCACCACCGGTTCGTGGCTGCAAACGGTTGGCGAATACCGCCTCAATGCAGTGCCGCACTAAGCTCGTGCGGGGCCTGTAGCATGTGTTATAAAGGGGCCTTAAATACAAATACGTAAATATTAAAACACAATTTTTTTTACTTGCATAGTAAATTCATTGTATTTTTTTAATCTCCTGTACAGCCAGATAATACGACAAATCGCTAACCTTAAACACTCAGTCGTTCATAAAAGTCGAAGGCAGTATAGTACTATAGTAATAGAGCAAGTGCAAAATCACTGAACCGGAATTGATAGCTTGAAAAAATTTAGCGCGGGGCCCTTGAAAGTGCGGGGCCCGTAGCAACTACATATGCAGTAGCTACTACATAAGTAGTAGCTACTTTTGCTACTGGGATCATCCGTCGCTGCCTCAACGTTCATTTGGAGCAGGCAATCGCTCTGACTTTATCCGTTATCCGAATTTTCAGCAGACAGCGCTCCACAGCAACAACGAACAGTACTCGGCATTGCTCTTCTGCGCTGAACATGGCACCGTTGTGCAGACGCAGTGCTCTTGCCAAAAAGCACCAGGCAACACCTAGCAGAACGGTCGACAGGCTTGCATGCTGATGACACCCAAAAGGCGGGAAGCGGGAGAGACTTTGCTTGCTTGAACAAACGCTGCCAGATAACGTCGCTCTGGAAATCTCAAAGGCCGATGGACTAACACATTTTATATTCGCGTGAAGACAAAGAACGTATGGGTTTGCCGAAGAGTACAACTTGCGCTCTGCAGTTACAGGGTTAACGTTGGAATGCTATCAAAGAGTGTTGCAATAGCCTTGCTCTTAACAACATGCCGCAGCTTCAAGTGGACCGTTTAATTAGTTGCTACAAATAACAGTCATTAGGCATCCTAACGTCAACAATTTGTCTTGGGAACTCTAGTTCTGTACCGAATGGTGCATTTCGCGACACGCTGGTCAATCGGGCTGTTGAGGTACGCTCCATACAACATCGGTGATTGACGCGGCTTGCGGAATATTTTCTACAGCAGCGCACAGACAAAGGGCTGCAGTACATTCTTAAGTTATTGCCAGCATCGGTGTTTATATAGACATCGGGGAACATTGGTGCATGCTATATCCGAGTTTGTTTACTCTCTGCTTGGTTGTTGTACTGGGCATGCATCGCGTCGTTTTGTCAATCCACTGCTGGACGGTGGGGCCTCAATCCTCCCCACGCCTTTGGAGGCCGTGAGACACTTGGCCACCCTTGATCACGCCGGTCAGGTGATGGTGG
>CM025648.2:5529504-5554584 GCA_014621495.2 Entosphenus tridentatus | reverse complement strand
TTTTATTATTTTTATTATTTTATTACTTCCCTTCTACGTGACTTTACCGAAAGAACCAAGAAGATGAATTCCTGCAGTCACGAAAGCTTTAAATCGGAGTCAGCACCGTTTCAGATATCACTCGCCAGTGATGTTGGCCTTGACCGGGAATCGAGCCGAGTCGGGCGGGTTCACGACGCCATCACGCGAGCGTGCGCACATGTCCATGCGGCACCGCATTCACGAACTTCCCAAATGTTTACTGTGGCGAGCAGTCGTTTTAGAGGACGTGCCAATAACCTACAGCCCACGCACGCAAACGAAGTATGTGTCGTGGCGTTTACCACGCTCTATTGCGCAAGGCAGTGTCGTGTCAAACAAAAGCCAAAGGTGCGGCCATGCAATGTCTTGCTAGTTGCACTGCTGGCGGAAAAGGGCCTCCACTGGAGTGATGGCGGGATGTTAACTACCTCGCCTGGTAAACGGGAGGTCGTGGGTTCGATCCAGGCCATGACGCCTTGCTATATTTGGAGCCTGCGTATTCTCCTCGTGGCCGCGTGGATTTTTTCTCCGGGTCTTTTATGGGTTTTTTTTCTCCCTCCACATTTATAGAAACGCGCTGAAGAGCATTTGGCTGCTGCTATAAATTTCCACGTAATCAGCCACTTCGTTGAGTTGTCATTTGAGATAGCCAGGTTTGCTTCTGAACAAAAAAAAATACAAATATAGCTCAGTGGGCCTTACATGGGAAAATAAACATCGTTTCAAATTACAATATTTGGCCTACTCTTCCACGCTGACCCGGAGTGCTGGAAGAAAGGAGGAGGGGGTGGAGGTGGGGATTGCCCACACTTTACCATCGCCACACGTGGACCTGACGAACTGTGCTGTGCCCCGCGTGTATTGCTAGGTGGCCCACATGTTTTAGGGATTAAACACACACGCCAAATACCTTGCTCCATTGTTTCAATTGCCACGCCGGAAGATGAAATCTAAGTTATCTAAACCGGTGGTGGGACCCGGGTTACAAGTCTAATGTGCCAACGAGCTCCCGCAGCCTCATGCGCATGCATATACAACTATATTCCGTCTCGCAAGTGAACCAGAACGTTTTAATTCCGTATAACCCACCGGCTTAGCAACCCCCATGGCACCCCGAGACGTCCGGCGTGCTTCATTAGCCTATGGCTAAGCTTGCCCACACACAGCAGCCGAGTTCGCGTGCGATTTTATCTACCCAACAATGCTGCATACTCATGAATGGTATTGGGCAAAGATGACCGACGCAGGGCAGGGATCTCCTGGGAGATGAAAACGACTTCAGGCACGGCGAGGGTTTTCCTGCTTTCCTGGCTACAGGCCGTATTAACCCGATTGTATATGAGACGCTCTTGAAAGTTTAGACGCAACGCAAACTTGTGCCAGGTGGCAACAAAAGTCAAACAGATATGGTTTCACACAACTAGCGGATTATAAGACCCCCCCACCCCCCGCTACTGATGGAGTGCGTCTTATAATCAGAAGAAAATTTAATATTTGTCAAATTATTCCGAAGTATTGCCGAATCACACATCGCACGTTGCGAACGCGCATGCAAAACTTACCGCGCTCACATCTCCCACCGGACGTCCGAAATTCCATCATCTTAGTTTTCACCCCCTTTTCTCAGAGATGCGCACGCACACACACACACAGCGTCTATGCGAGTGAATTCTCAATTCGGTCAATGGGCAGGCAGACGAGACCTTTTTCGGAGCATTGGCGCCTGCCTCTGGTGCGGGAGTAAGATAATGATTTTTTTTCTGACGTTCATAATTGCACCGCTAAACTTATCGGAGGGCTGCAATCTTCGGAAACTTCCGACGCCGACTCGCTTGAACCACAGTCTTGCGGTGCTTAGCGATGCGTGAACCGCGCAGAGGAAGACACAACACGGAGACAAAGGGTCCCCCCCATTCAGCTTCAATAGACTGCGGTGGCGAGCGCTGTTGGCGAGCGCCTATTAAGGGCGGAACTAAGCGCGACGGGGATGGTGGGCAGGCATGTGTGAGTGAGTGTGTGGGTGTGTGTGCCCGTGTGTGTGTCCGTCTGTGTGGGGAGCGGTGGTGTAGCGGTTAGCGCTACGCTGCGCTATGAACCCGGCGACCCGGGTTCGATTCCCGCTCACGGCCAACAGCAGTGACGATTATCTGAACCGGTCCTGGGCCTCCCCTAGGTGGACTCAGCCTCAAATGAGTACCTGGTGCTTTGTGTAAACATCGCTACTAGGTAGACAAAGGCGGTCTGGCGTGGTGCTGGCCACCCACCCCCTCGTGTGCCCTGCCGGTTTTCATAGGTGCTACTCGCTAACAGCACTTGCCCCAACAGTCTGTTCGGGCTATACGGGCGATCTTTGTCTTGTGTGGTCATCTCGATGTCCGGTCGCCTTGTTTTTTTTGCACCTCTTATTTCGGGTCGAGCCGACCTAGGGGCGCGCCCAGCGCATCATAGATGCAGATAACAGCTGGTGCCATTGTCGGGCATCTGTGCGTGACCCGACAGGGAACTTTCGGTTCCAGTGCGTGAATGCACAACGCTAACATTTCAGTTTTCACACAAGAAACGCACACAAGGACGAGTGCGCGCATTTCCCCTTCTGTCGTTTACAAGGGAGGGTAAAAGTTTAGTTAGCGAGCGCCTATTAAGACCGTCAACACAAGAAGGGCCGTATTGTGTTGGCCACCACCCCACGCCGCCTTTGTCTTTCCACTCTTCCCAATAGAGTGCTTGCTTTCAGTACGATGCGGACTCTTGCAAGGCTGAGCCGATCACGACACGCGCAGTGGGAATGCGCATACACACACGCGGCTATGAAAAAGTCTGGAATACACTAAGACCGCATTGTAGTTTAGGAATTTCGATTTGCTACCTTAGACGAATAAATTAGTCTTCGAGTGTAGCTGTTGAATTAGATTGACAGGCATCGACTAATTTTCTTATTCAGATTATTAGCATGCGAACAACCGTAAATTCGCTCGGACCAAACAATGGAAAAGATACGGAGACAATGGGGGCGGGAATATAATTATCGTGGCGCTGTCTGCCACGATTAGAACGCAGCATACGAATAATCTCCACACATCCTACAGGCTGGTGGAACTGTTAGCTGGAACTTATTTACGACCGAGTCGACCTAGGGGAGCTCCAGGCCAAGGTAATGATACAACCGTGGAACTGATGTTGGCCATAGTTCGGAGTCAAATTCAACTCGCCATGGCTTGCAGCGCAACAGCGCCACTACTCCCTGCTACGGAACACAACTCAGATGGCTCCGTGTCGAGGCGCAGGGGCTGTCAGCGAGCACCTATTAAGGCCGGTCGAGACTCCACCCAGCCGCACCCGTCTACGCCAGCGCCGACACAGTCACCGCAACGGTGGAACGATTTAAGGCTGAGTCGACCTTGAAGAGGGACCCAGGGCTGCTTCTGATGCCAACTTGCGCACCGATATTAACAAGGGCAGGGAGTCGAACTCAGACGGCGGTGGGGTTCGTAAGATGGGCAGATTCTTAGGGTCGCGCAGTGCACTCGCCGCCAACCCTACCGCTTCCACGCCACGAAACACGCGCGCGCGCGCATTAATGGGTCACAGCGAATATAAATAAACAACGCGCGCGCGCGCGCATAGATTTGTCGTCGGTCCTGAAAGTGTTCAAGCACGCCACGTGGATCGCTGGACCGAAAGCTCCCCACCCACACACCCGCCGCTGCTCCGCAATCCCTGAATATATCAACCTCGCATCAAAGGGCAACCCCCACCCTTCCCCTCGCCGGTTCATTCATTCATCGCGAGCTTCCGATAGCCAGGGCCCATTGCGACTCCCGGCTCGGTCCACGTGGAGTCCACCGGATCAGCTCGATGCGCGCCACAACAATCTCCGTGAATGCATCTGTGGGGTAGCGGCCAGGGGCTCTGCTTTGCTGTACGTCTCAAAGAATACTCTTTGGTTCTTTCGGTAAAGTCACGTAGGTATAAAATAAAATAAATAACGACGTTTCGTGACTTTACCGAAAGAACCAAAGAGTGTGGATTCCAGCAGTCACGAAAGCTTCAAATAAAGACTCGGAGAATTCCGCTCAAGGATAACATCGGTGGCGAATGTGTGAAGCTGTCGCGGGCGACCTCGAGGTCGACTCAGCCTTTTGTTTATGAGGACAGTACCGTACTTGGGAAAGGTGTGTGAAGTATCGGCACTGGGGAGATAAAGGCGGACGGGCGTGGTGCTAATACTCTCTCTCGTGCGCCCTGCAGGTCTTCATAGGTGCTCGCTAACAACACTTGCCCCAGTAGCCCCGTACAGTCTGTACGACGGATCTTTGTCTTTGTGATGTACTCCGTGTGG
The DNA here is from genome assembly GCA_014621495.2 of Entosphenus tridentatus. Taxonomy (NCBI): domain Eukaryota; kingdom Metazoa; phylum Chordata; class Hyperoartia; order Petromyzontiformes; family Petromyzontidae; genus Entosphenus; species Entosphenus tridentatus. The sequence goes on along the minus strand of CM025648.2, from coordinate 5,550,224 downwards.
AGATGGCACCACGGCAGTGCGAGACGCATTGAGAGCGACTCATTGTGATTAATCATGCTAATGGCTTGCCACCTAAGAGGTAATAAACATGTCCCGTTTACATTATGAATGGAGTGGCGCGCTTCGCAGGGAAGGAGTTGTGATGATGCAAGTAACACGAACCGGGTTCGATTCCTGTTCCTGTGGATTGTAAATGTAAACGCTCGTATATCATCGGCACGATGTGTGAACTACAGTCTCGGCATGTCACTCGATTAGATGCTTCAGTAATCCGTGACTGCGATCAGATTCATTAACGCACCTACCAATTGTGACTTAAAACTTTCGTGACTGCAGGAATTCATATGGCCTGATTATTTCGGTAAAGTCACGTAGCTAGAAATAAATAAATAAAGTGATTAAAAATAATTATAATGTAAACCATTATTTTTCTGATTCACTTTATTGTTATTTTTCTATCTACGTGACTTTACCGAAAGAACCAAAGAATATGACAACCTACCAATGTATCGGTCCGCAGCAGAATGCTACCGTGTGTCAGTGTATATGCAACGCTGCATCGATGCAATTTTGCATATACACTTATATACACTTTTCTGAGTTACTTTTCGCGAAGAGGAACTTCGGACGTGAGCACCACGCACGCGCGTCTGCACGAGGAGGCGGTGGTGGCACTGATTGACGTGGAATTGGATAACGCTGAGATAACCCTCGCGAGGCCGTTAAAACTAACGACCTGTAAAACAACAACAGACAGAGAAAACGTCGTCAGCGCGCCGTGAAGGAAACACGAAAGCAAACACGGCGTCTTAATTGTAGTTGTAACCCACGGACAAAGGGCCTGCCCTAAAAGTCTGGGACTCCGGCAAGGGCCGCGTTAGTCAACATTCTGTAGCTCTGCCCAAAGGGTGCAGTCACTGGCCCTATCCGTCAGTCCACCGATGCACGAATGCCTCCTCCTCAAGCTGACCCCGTGATGTAACAATCCAACCCAACGCCCTGGCCACGAGATGATTTCATCGCTCCAATCGTCTCGGCGGATCTCCCCCACGGACGCGTTCAATTCCTCGACTGCCACTCCATCGCCATTGGTGATCACTTCGAGCGACGTTTCGTGCCCAAGCCCATGCACCTTTCGTCGCAGTTTTAATCAAATGTCGTGGATTTGCATGTAGTTTCTAACTCGTGTTAATCCTGTGCGGGTTAATGAAGGGGGGGGGGGGTTTCCGGGACCCACTGATGTTAGCCGTGGCTGGAAATCTAACTTAGGTTGCCTAGTTGAACACAGGGCAAGTGCGCTAACCACTGCGCCACCGCTCCCCCGTGACTGCTGCATGTGATAGTTTGTTTATCCTTTTCCCACGCGTCTCCTCGATGTTTGAAGACCCAAACCCCCCCACGATGAAACAAATATCTCTTGTAAATATGTTACATAGGTCGCGTCCCAAGCTATCCCACGCGAACCTGAAGTTTCGTTAATGAGGACATAAATGATTTAAGCCCCACGGTTCTCTGAAGGCGCCATTAGGTTGGACATGGGTGGTGTTTAAATTGGAGAATATCCGTGACCGAAGTTCAAGAACGCCACGAGAATGCTCGTATAGGGCGCCTGAGGTTTTAAATAGTTTTTTTTTCACGTGAGCGAAGTTTCAGACCTGCATTGAACAGCTCAGTAGCAGCACACTCGCATGTGCTCATAGCTGCACGTAAAACATAGCGCACATGTTGAACTCCTTTCGCATCGTACATAGCCAACCGTAATAATCGTAGGTGCGGGGGGGGTGTAAGGAAACATAACTAAACACAATAAGCTGTTCAAGAGACATGAGTTTTCATTCTAGATGTGAAAGTGCATCGCTCCATTGGCATCCTGACATTGGAAGGAAGAGCGTCCCAGACGGTCGTGGAACACATGGAATAGTGAAACAGTCATAGCACGCACAACATGCACTCACCGCACGCACATACATGTCTACTTAGCACATCCAAACACACGAATCGACAAGAGCAGACATACCGAATGAATTGGAGGCATAGCACGCACATGTACTCATACAAACACACACACACACGTGTTGTTCAAGCCTGCTGTGGTGGCGCTGTGATTTCTCGCGTTTACGAGTGGAACACAACATGTTTACACTAACTTGCTGGACTGCGAGGTGGCCAGAAGATGGCAGTATAGCAAGTAGGTCGCTGACATATCTCTTCTCTCTCAATGCACCCCTACCTTGATTGTCCTCTCTTAAAGACGTCGGGAATCGTGGCCTGTCCATTTAGCTCCGTCCAAGAACAATATTATTGAATAACGTTGCATGAGATACTCCCAGTTTCCGATGTAAATCAATCAACGCTGATGTCTTTAGAGCGTTCTTCGTGCGCACAGTTGTTACCTTTAGTAACTCCAGTTCCATCCAATGTGCACATTTGGTATCACATTTACTCACACGGCCTCGTAGGTGAAGCATTGTGAAGCATTGTTTGCAGGATTCCTTTTATATGAATTACTTAATTTAGCTGTCATCAAAGATGCATTTTATAAACGATACGAACATGTTCACGTCTCTTGGAAATATACATTGCTGTTATTGCGCTGAGCTTGGTGAGTGAGGAGTAGTTTCAATGTTGGGCTGGTGGATACAAACGTAATATTAATTCATGGGGAATTTGTAAAAAGACGAAGTGATAAATGTGATACTCTTTGGTTCTTTCGGTAAAGTCACGTAAATAGACAATTAATAGATCACGACGTTTCGATCGCAACACAAACATCAGGAGAACTGCTGATGTAGGAGCAGTTTTCATGCTGTGTTTGTTTCACCTGATGACGGTTGCTTGTGTTGCGATCGAAACGTCGTGATCTGTTAATTTTCTATCAATGCGACTTTACCGAAAGAACCATAGAGTATGGATTCCTGCAGTCACGAAAGCTTCAAATCAAGATAAATGCTATGATAGTTTCCGATAGTTTTTTGCGTTGTCATTAGGCACACAGCCACTACAAAGTTACAACACTGGTAGCCCGTCATCAATAAAGACCACTTTGTAGCGCACAACATTTGTGCAGCAAATTGATAACACAAGTTTGAGGCGTCATCTTTTTTGACGTCTAAATGTCTGAATGCAAAAAAACACGGTAGCATTTTGCAATCGCATGTTTGTGTGAAAACCCATGATCATCCCATATTCTATAAACAAGGCTAAGGAACAGGGGGTGAACAGCTGACACGCTTCACTAAGCTCAGGGCATTGTTTCGCAAGCTCGAGTTCTTGCGACCCAGCACGGGAACTAGGCTTCTTCGCTCGAATACAAAATGTATGTCATTACACACTGCACCTGCCTGATGATTGCTAAACACATGCCGCATGACCTATGGAAATTTAGCACGCTATGTGACGTACGACGCTCGTATATGCATGGGGTGGAAACGAAAAAAACCCATCACACTGAGTTCACAGATACATTTACGAGACTATAACCTACATGCTGCGTTTTACTGTGCCCATGGCGTGGCTGGCATAGTTTTCTGCAATAAAGTTCAAGGATATTTGAGCCCCTTCAAAGGTTTGTATGGTGAAGCCCATTGCAGGAAATTGATATATTGCCTTTCGTGAGCATTTTTTTTTGGGTTAATAAAACAAGTACCTCTTTGTTCTGTGGATGGACTTATACCTGCCATATGAATGTAGAATGTTCACAATTTAAGTCTAGCGACGTGTCCTGCCCAAGCCCACTTCAGTTTTTTTTCTTAACAGTTTTAACTTCATCATTAAACTAAACAAATGTTTTTTTTATATAATTAACCTGAAAATATTGTCTAACTGGTCTGCATATACCTCACCCCGATGACAGTGATGAGCGCTGCCCCAATTAGCATTTGAGAAGGGATACCCTTTAAAAATAATTTAAAATAACTAAATAATTGATATCGGTACGTTTAATTTACATTTATTTACTTATTTCAACAACTTGTATATGATGAGAAAACCATCCACAGGAAAACATCAGGTGGTGCAGAGACCAATTGTTTTACTGAAGAATACATGCTAATTTACAAACTGTCTTAAATATTACGTTGGTTAACCCCATATATATTTTTCCTTTCTGGTTCAAATAAATATTTATTTTAATATTCACTCACTCCTTTAGGAGTAGACACTTTCACACATGCACACACGCAATAAACAGCTTAGAAGCTTAAATATATATTAATATAGTTGTATTGATAATGATACAGTCTTGACAAAATGCAATTGTAGCCATATAGCTCATAGGACATGGCACTGTTAGTGAGGACAAACTCGGGCCGACATTAAACATAACAGAGCAGTGTGGTGAACTACGCAGTGAGGGTGTTTGCACATCACACACCAGGTAAGCATTCATGGCTAAGTCAACCTAGGGGAGGCCGAACACGGGTTCAGATACCACTTTTCACTGATAACGAACCCTGTCTGGGAAGTAAATCCATGTCACTGGAATTGTAGTGCCGTCCACACAAAAAAAAACCCTGAGCCAAGTGGGTTTTCTCCGAGTTCTTTAAAGTGATAGTTTTTCTGCAGACACGAGACACCTAAGCGGCAACGGGAAATCCCTCGCCAGCGGAGGAAAAAAAACCCCCATAATCGTGGGTTGAGAAACGCAAGAGCTCTCAGCGAGACGATCGCTTCCCAACCCGCTCTTGCATTTCGGAATTTCAAAGACGGCCATCGTCCACCTCGCTTGAAACCCACGCAGCCCCTTTATCAATAGTATTACGAATAATAACGACTCATGAAAGGCCATGTCATCAAGCCTTACTGCAGGTCAAAGCACACGGCCGTGTTTTGAATGTGCAAAACCATAGCAATGACAGCTCTGCCAGTTATAATCCCTTACTTTTCATCAACGTTTCCCAGATGGCGCCCTCATTTTTTTTTCCTTCTTCATATATGGAATACACATACACGCCGGTACATCCACTGCATGCATAACAAGGGGGTCTGTTGCTGGCAGGGGCGTTAAATAAGCGTGGAGAATTGGCCTTTAGTGTTGGGCTGGGACCAGTAAGCCCCCCGATTGATGCAGATTACGAAAAAAAAATAGAATAAGTTCTCTGGCTGCATCCGTCAGTGCAGGGTTCTATGTTACACCCACACAGTCGCTCTAAGCGTACCCCGTAGGATTATAATAAAAAAAAAGCTCTACTGTAATCTACATTGTAATGTACTTGAGGTGTCCATCTGCGAGTCAGGCTGTCAGCCACAGTAAACGAGTGGCTTTCGCCGTACAGCATTGAGTAAGGGCTCATTTTGATGGGAGAGAACCGGGGTCTTGTGGTGTTCATGATGAGCTAACCGTGTGGTTAAGTTTTTGCTTATTCTTGGGAACAGATCAAATGTGATACGTGTGATCTGAAGCTGACCTGGATCTCGCCTAGGGTGACTTGGCCTCAAATTATAATCTCGTGCGGTGTATGAGCTTGACCACTCGGGAGATCGAGTAGTGGATATTTTTTTTTAGGTAAGGTTATTTAAAACAGAAACGAATATGCAAAGGAAAAAAATGGCAGGCGTCAATTAATTGACGTTCACAATACATCTGGACCACCTTGCACAATACTAACCCTGCGAATCTTGTTAGAATAACTGTTGTCTTTGCTCTAGGGCGCGAATTTGAGGCGCATCGTCCGCATCAAAGGTTCCGAACAAACTGATAATCTCCCACTTGTAACCGATCCCCTGTGCAACTGGGGGATGTGACATTCCTTATCGGGCAGTCCACAGTCGAGGTGCGAGCTCAGTTGAGCATGGCCTGGTTCCAGGGTCTCATGGTAATGATAATGAGTTAACCTCATCAGGGGCGCCACGGTGGCAATATGTTAATTACCTCGCCTGGTATACAGGAGGTCGTGGGTTCGATCCTGAACCTGACGCCTGCTGTATATTTGGAGTTTTCATGTCTCTCTCCCCATGTTTGCATGAATTTTTCTCTTGGTCCTCCGGTTTTTCCCTCCACATTTTAGAAACATCCATTTAGAGGATTCGGCTGCTACAAATGTCCACGTTATAAGCCACTTCATTGAGCTATCATTCGTTGACAGGTCGATTCTGAAAAAGAGCTGTGTAGCTCAGCGGGCCTTATCGGGTTTAAAAAAAAAAATCGTAAACCTTGCGATCAAGTTTTTATTCTCAGTCACAGATCACATGTGATACATGGTATCTGAGGCTGACCTGGGTCTCCTCTAGGGTGACTTGGCCTCAAATTATAATCCAGTTCAGGTATCGGCAAATGCATGACACGCTGTTTAACTGCGCTTATACAGCCATGAGTGCTTGATAATGAAAGGACACCTGTAAAATGGAGCTGTGATTATTTGGAGACCAACAGGGATGAAATCAGATGACACTGTGCAACTATTTAGGCCGTGTCTGTGTGGGTATCGTAAACAAACATGTTATCACCAAATAGAAGTGTCACCTGTTGTCAAACACACACTCTACATTGCCAGCGCAACACTATCTGCTCACACTTGTATTGCGTTGTCAGGTTCGGTGCATTGGGCTGTGGCATCGGCACACACAAAGGGTGCCATGGGATCTTGAACATCCACATTTCAGCAGATGGCAAATTTCGGTACACTGGTAACAATACACATTCAGCGCAATTATGTAGGCTGTCGTGATGTGGGTTGAAAACCCACGTTTGATTATTACTTTTCCATGCGAGGCATCCACAAACCAATTAGACATAGCACAGAGACTAAATTTGAAATAATTGCATCTGATCTCATTGTATGTGTGTATGACAACCATGAGAATCAATTTGAATTGGTGAATAAGCAAACAAACACATGTTGGTTATGAAGCATGTAATAATTCAACCTCCCATTATGCCTGAACAGCTGAGAGCCTGAACCAGTCTCTCACCTGGATGAGGCTTTTACCTGTCCACGCTCACATCCATTCCATCTCTCACATGTTCAGTCGTTCACCTGTTCAGGCTCTCACCTGGTTCAGTCTGTCACCTGGTTCAAGTTCTCACCTGTCCAGGCTCTCAAATATTTAGTGTCTCAGCCTCCGCGCTCTCGTTCGAACAATGAGTCTAATTCATGAAATTCACGCACGCTATGAATTGTGTTCATTATTATTATTATAATCAGCCATGCTCAATCCACTGGTGGATGAAGGCTTCCACAAGCCGTTACCAACACTCACGCTCCCATAATTCCTTATATATAAAAAAACACTTATTGTGTGTTTTGATATTGAGGCTCTACATTTTAGTCAAGGCTAGCACACACCGCTCCGGATGCATTCTAATGAATTACCACTGTAACATTCTAATTAGTGGTATTGTTATTGACGGATAGCTTGTCAGCACCCCTTCCCCATTGACAAGCTGGCTAAGCTGCTCGCTGGCTCGCTGACATGTGCAGTGAGCATGTGCGCTCAGTTGGCCCTCTGGATCGCTGCCAGCGACTCCCACAGGCAGCTGACCTCTGGGTGAAAAGTTCTAGCCTCTTCCATTACGAACAAAAAAATCCCTATACGATTTCAACAACATCCACGGGGCCTTATTGGAATTTCAAGTGGCTCCTGGAGCCTGGTAGGGCCCATCCACGGTAGTTACAGAGGGAGTTTGTTTTGAGTCAAATGTGCCTGTAAACATTTAACTGGTTTAGTGAGATAAAAACAGTTTTCTGTTAATGATGGGTAAGACAATACTTCACATTTTAGCCTCATTTTTAAATAATCGTTTGTTTTACGTGAACTACTATTTATTAACACCGTATTCTCTCGAGTATAAAATGCTCCTGAAAATAAGACATTTTAAATACGGAGGGGGGAGAGGTCTTATAATCCAGAGAATACTATTTCAGTGATTCAACGACATTTCCCATTAGTGTTCTCTGACAGACGACCCTACTAGCTTGGTTTACCATGAGTAGAGTATAGGAAAATGCATGGCATTGTGCCATTGCTGGTGCAGAGTTCACTCGCACACTTCACCAAAAAAAAAAACATGTGACTCTCTTTGTGTTTGCCTTGATGTGTCTCGCCGACCTCGCGCTCGGTCTTAACCCAACGTGTGAGCGACGTTCCCCTGCACTCCTCGCGCTCTGCACATCCCCACGTTGTGTCCAGGTGTTCGGGGCTGAATGTTGTGCCTTGTCTCCTGCAGTAAACATCCTCGACTCGAAGACCGCGCAGGAGGAACTTGGCTGGATTGCCTCGCCGCCTGAAGGGGTAAGGGAAAAAAAAGGACCACCTACGGATATTGTTACTGTATGAGTGCAGGCTTTTTTTTGTTTGGCTCAAATGTCATTTCTTCTGATTCTAGATTTGAAGCTTTCGTGACTGCAAGGATTCATACTCGTAGTTCTTTCGGTAAAATCACGTAGGTAAAAAATATAATTAAAAATAAAATTAATTTCTTCTGCCTGTGTGAGCGTGTGTGTTTTTGTCTGTGGGGAGCGGCAGTGCAGCGGTTAGTGCTACGCTGTGCTACAAACCCAGCGAGCGGCGAGCTGAGTTTGATTCCTGCTCACGGCCACCAACACCAGCGGCGGATTATCTGAACCGGTCCTTAGCCTCCCCTAGGTCGACTCAGCCTCGAATGAGTAACTGGTGTGGTGTAATCATGGCCACTAGGGAGACAAAGGCGGCCGGGCGTTGTGCTGGCCACCGATCTCCTCGTGCGCCGTACTTGCCTTCATAGGTGTTGGCTAACAGGACAGTCTGTTCAGGTCATACGGGTGATATTTGTCACTGTTTTGTGAGTGCGTCGTTGTCGTATTGAGTGGTGGCTGCAGTGGTTATTGCGCCGCGCTACAAACACAGCGACTTGATTTTGATTGATAATTGTTTTTTTACCCTTCTATGACTGCAGGTATTGTGGTCTATGCAAACATGACTCCTCGTAAAAACGGTGTCAGTTTTGTTGCCAGATAGAAGGGTAAAAAAACAATTATCATATTTTTACTGGCAAATGAGGTTCCAATGGTGTAAATTGATTTTGATTCATAGCCAAGGCGAATATAAGTCGAGATCAATTGAACTCGTCCTGGGCATTAACCTCGGTCAACTCAAGCTTAAACAAGTACCTGGTGCTGTGTGTAAATATCTGAAATGGGGAGCCGAAGGTGGCCTGGCGTGGTCCTGGCCACACCACCTCCTCGTGCGCCGTCCTGGCCTTAGTAGGTGCTCACCAACGGCACTTACTCCAACATCATGTTTAAGCTATATGGGGGTTCTTCACCTTATTATATTTAGTATAGAGTGGTGGTGTAGTGCTTATCACAACTTGGGATTGATTCCCGGCCATGTACAACGGTTTTAGAACGTTTACTGGCCCTCCACGAAGTCAACTTAGTCCTAAAAGAGTACTTGGAATTGTGTAAAAACATATTCACGACAGAGACAAAGGTCCATCCCATCATACAACAGCAGATCCTCTGATGTTCAGCCAAACATTCAAATAATGTTTAATTTGTTGCGACTAAAAATCAAGTGTCGGAATAATTGTGATCGTTGCCTAAAAAGCTAAGCAGCATTGAGCCTGGTCGGTCGTTGGATGAGTGACCACCAGGTGCCACCACCAGGTGTTTTGTTGGCATGGGGATGCCAGGGATGGTCAGGAGATGGCGGTGCTGAGTGGCACCACCTCGTAACTGTGGGTTTTCTCCGGGCACTGCGGTTTTCGGCCACAAACAACGCTCAGGTGGGCAGGACTGTGGTGCCAAACCATATCCGGGGAGGATGCTGTGAGCCTTTTTTTCCCAGAAAGAATTTACATTATTGCTATTATAGTTTTTTTTTTTTACAAAGGATATAAAACAGGGTGAGTTAATTTCCCATCCCTAAAACGAAACGTAATCAATCGCCCTTGATATGTGAATATATAGTACGCATTTTCGCATGCAAAAACGAAACCAAATAGCGCTTCCATTTGCAATTCATGTTATTACAGGGACTCCTCTACTTACGAACATTCGAGTTACGAACTTTCAGAGATACGAACAAACCTGTCCGTATGTCCAGTCGCCTGTTCAGACCGAATCGTAAGTTCAACCGCCGCGCAATAGATGCCGGTGGTGGCATCGACTTCTCTAGAACACGAAGAAACGGTGGCATCTACGTCTACAGGAGATTACACAACTTTTAAATCCATTTCCCCGTGTTTAGTGTACATGCCCGTACAACGTGTTTGGAATTGACAGGAGTAAAGTTGGACTTACGAACAAATCGACTTCGTTCGTAAGTAAGGGAGTCCCTGTAACATGCATTTCACATTGAGCAGCCAATCAGCAAGGCCATTTTAATGGCGCCAAATCGCGGTTTAAATTTGATGACATAGTAAAGCGCTTTTAGAGTTAAAAGTTGCACACGTATAGCACAGCCAGACAGCAGGGTGAAGTGATATTTTTCAAACTGATTGAGTTTTAAACCCACAACATTGTAAGAGCCTTTGCGATGTTTTAATTAGAGCCGAGTTTGGCAATGAAAGGCGTGCCTAAAAATGTGCAATTACACCACAGTAACGTTAGTCTTGGCCGTAACATAATGCATTTTTTGTGGCCGAAACGGGCCGCTGTCCTTTAAAATGTGGGCACATCTCCATGTGCTTTTAATTTACATCAATTGACTGTTCAATTAGAATTTTTATTATTTACACTTGGACAAATACATGTAGGGCTGGGTTGAAACGTTTGAAATGGAACACAACGTAGCGCAGCCGTCTGCCTATCAACTTAACGTCTCATTGATCTTCCAAGACACGAAACAATCTCCATTCTGTGTTTCCCTGAATGTGATCTATTGTGCAGTTGTAGCCTGGGCATGTACATTATTTTTGTATGGCAGGCCGGCAATCTGTACGAATGGAAGTAACTGTCTCTCCCATGTCCTTGGGCAGCAGTGGAACTCATAGGGTCCAAAAGGTCGAGGTCAGTCAACCCCCGATTCTACATTGGTACTCGAGTCACCAAAAATGGTCTCTAATCTACGGTCTCGTTTGTACGTGCTCACGTTGAGCTTATTTCGTACCCTCCAAAGCTAACCGTGCTAATCGGAGGTGTGACGAAGGACAACATTCAATCTGTGCCACGATGACCATGAAATAATACAACGATTGATGAATCTATATATTTTGTTGTGTGGCGACTAAATTGCATGATGCTGAGGTATCCAATTGTGAATCTTATATAAAGTACTGTACATAGAAGCCCAAGATTGAGTGCCATAATGCTCAATTGAACATTTGGAGGTGCTCATCTAATTTACCTTTCTAAGCCATTGGTGGAAATTGCACATTCCTATGGCGGGGGGCCTGGATGCCATAGAGCAACCGCTGTTGATTCCTTACAAAGTGGTGCTCGCAATGTGAATCCTGGGGTGACAAGGAGTTGAATCGACCCGATAATCTGACCCGCTCCGACTGGACACTTGTGAAAAAAAAGCTTCATATCTCATCAGTTTCCGCAGCTATAAATAACGATTCTGATTCTGATCATGAGACTTTAAGCTCCCGATCTTCCAATTTCACTAACAAAAATATCGCCACTCTCCACTTCCCCCCTGCTCCACCCACCAACCTTCTCTGTCGCCCCGCCCCTACAAACACAGTGGGAAGAAATAAGCGGGTACGATGAGTTCTACACGCCCATTCGGACGTACCAAGTCTGCCACGTGATGAAGCCCAACCAGAACAACTGGCTGCGGACTAACTGGATCACGCGCGGCGGTGCCCAGCGCGTCTTCCTCGAGCTCAAGTTCACGCTGCGCGACTGCAACAGCATCCCGGGCATCCCGGGCACGTGCAAGGAGACCTTCAACGTCTACTACCACGAGTCGGACAGCGAGCGCGTGTCCGGCATCCACGAGAGCCAGTACGTGAAGGTGGACACTATCGCGGCCGACGAGAGCTTCACCGAGATCGACCTGGGCGGCCGCATCATGAAGCTGAACACGGAGGTGCGCGACGTGGGCCCCCTCGCCAAGAAGGGCTTCCACCTGGCCTTCCAGGACGTGGGCGCGTGCATCGCGCTCGTCTCCGTGCGCGTCTACTACAAGCGCTGCCCGCGCACCGTGCGCGGCCTGGCCGTCTTCCCCGACACGGTGACGGGCGCCGACTCGTCCTCGCTCATCGAGGTGCGCGGGGCGTGCGTCGACAACTCGGTCGAGAAGGAGGCGCCGCGCATGTTCTGCAGCGTCGACGGCGAGTGGCTCGTGCCCATCGGGAGGTGCGTCTGCGGCCCCGGCTACGAGCAGGCAGAGGAGGGGTGCCAAGGTGAGAGAGGGCACGCGTGGGGGCTGGTGGGGGGGTTGGGCACGCGACGCACGGTCCGGCGTGCGGTCCGGTGCATGTAATTGCACATGTGTGTGCGTGTCGTTACCCGAAAGCCAGTTTCACAAAACGAGGTGGGATAAGTAGTAGTTGCGTTGCACGGTGCACGTTTGTGTGTGTTGAACCTCTTTCGCGCCGCACGTTGACAACCGTGCCTATCGGTTCGAAAGGAATGAGTGTTCAACCCATGCTGAAAAGTGCATGGCTCCAGTGGATTCCTGACATCGGCAGGAAGAGCGATCGAGACGGCCACAGAAGCGCACCTGAAAGCGCGCAATGCGATCACCGTCTTTGTTCGATGGCTCGGTGCTTGGCCATGGCCAGGGGTCGGCAGCCTGCGGATCCGCAGCCACGTGCAGCTCTTCAAGGACTTGTTTCATGACGTTATCTATTAAGGACCACCTATTCACATGCATTGCTGCTCTTGAAATATTTAGGTTTTTTTTACTGAAAAAAAGGGCTCTTCTTCTTATGTTGGTTGCCGCTCCATGGCAATGACGCGAAGGAGCTGTTCTGCTCCGACAGCGTCACGCGGTCGCAAACGTTGACAAGACAATTTGTCAGTTAAGCTTAAAAATAATGATATTGTTAGGTAAAGCAGTAATGATGTTACAGCTTACTGGCAATCCACTGCAAGACGAAGGCTCATGCCACGGCGCATTTTGTCGCAGGGGTTTGTTTGACCGTACTCCACCAGGTTGACTCAGTGCGGGTTTGTAACGGGGCACCGAGGGTAGATTCAGATATCGCTAGCCGTGAATCAAAGTCGAGGTGGACGTGTTTATAGCGCAGTGCGTTCACCACGAGACCAGTGTTTGTCATTGCAAGGCCCGCAGGCCAATGGCGGCATTTAGTGCCGCCCATGACGTGCCCCCCACCCCCCCGACAATACACAACACGTGACAACACCCCTCCTCGCAGGTGGTGTGGCAGCCCTCGCACTGCACCCTGGGGGAGTTGAAGTTGGGCAGATTATGTGTCAGTTGCCTTTCCACTCTGTGAAAACTTTTTTTTAATGATATATGTAATGACGAGACAATCATGTTCAAGGGCAATGTGTACATTGTCAAAGCATGTTTGCTTGCGTGTTTAAACCGCGAGCACGCGTGGTTAATGCAGACTTGATGCCTAACAATAGATGTGTATTACTCTTTGGTTCTTTCGCTAAAGTCACGTAGAAATAAATACCTACAATTATAATAGAATACGACGTCTCGATTGCAACACAAGCAACCATCATCAGGTACAAATGAATGAGAAAACAAACATAGGAAACTTGAAAAAATAATGCAATACAACACAGAGAGTCGGCCAACCAAACAGTCAACACTGCACCTGGTTTATTGCGTTCTTCCAAATATTGCTACATTTTTCGAATCTAGTTTGAACCTCCTGTATTATTGCCAGGAAGTCTACAGCATTTGTTTTATCATCTTGATACTGGCAACAAAAGACTCCCACACTTACTCCTTTTTAATCATTTGACCTTGTGCTACATATTACACAGGATCCATTCGGCTCAATGACATTGCATGCGAGTGCATAAAAACATACTTATTTTTTTATCCCACAATCGTGTTCCAAATGTGTTTTTAGAATAATTTTATCAAACGAAGACACGCCATGCACAGCTCATCTTACGGCCAACATCATTGGCTGACGCGCGCCCGTGAGCTGTGTGTATCCATCGCGCATGTCAAAGCAAATGCCCTCCTAACCATTTGTAGGAGAAGTGAACTTTTCTCGCATCGTGTGCGCCGCGACGCGCGATATCAACTTTAACCATCACACGTGCTCGGCCAAAATAAATTGACTTTCTCATTTTATTTCCGGTCCGTTGGCATCGTTGCTCGAGCAGACAACCAACTTCATTGTGCGTCTCTCCATTTAACCTTTAAAAAGCAATGCCTTGCCAATCTCTAAAGCTTTGCCCTACTGAGTGATCGCAGGGCTTATTTTAGTCGTTTACCCTCCTGGAGCATAGCAGCTCAATAACACAACAACATTTATTTAGTTCGACACAAGTGTTTGCCATCGCAACATTGTCAACTGAAACAAAGATTCTTAATTCCACGGATGTATGAGACGGGAGTGTGCCCACACTTTACCCCACCACACAGAACCTGCCAGTCGACTGTGGTTGTGTTCCCACGTATACTGCTGGGTGGACAGAGGTGGAGCAGGCGGGGGCGAGTTAACAGCCCTGCCGGATGATATAATTTAAGCCGTAAGCTCTGGAGTGTAAGTTGCGTTGTGCTCACCATTGTGCTCACCATCGACAGAATAAAATTAATACAAACCACATAATTTACAAAGTTAATCAAAAACAATTCTTCAATTGTATTACTATAGCAGGTAATTGGAATATACACACCATAATTCTATGAAAATGCATGGAGATAATTTGCTAAATTAGAGTTTCGATAATTCATCATCCCAAACATCCAAAATTAAATTCACATTTCTTTAATACTCTTTATATATAAACGCACTGCTCAAAATGTACTCTCCTCTTAATGTTTCGCCAAATTAACAAGACACTAAACTTTTCAATTAGTTTACAAACTTCAACAGCTGTAAGCTCCTCGCATGGACACTTGGACAACGGCCGCCATCACTTACAGGACGCGCTCCCACAGCAGGAAACTGCAGTAGCTGCCTGGGGTTTGTTTTTAAAGTTTGTGTCACGACGGCCGAATTGCCGCTGTGTTCGGGAGCTAAAGCCGGCGGTGTTGCCCTGATGCAGAACGGCACTTGCTCGCTTTCCTGTTCGGCCAATTAATTTATCAGAGATTCCCTTTCAGAATCTGTCGGGCTTTCCTGCTCGGATTGGTAGCGACCTATTTAAGTGTTTTTTTTGTTAGCTTCCGTGTCTTTAGAGTAGCTGCTCTTTGCTGTCCTACTGGGCATCTGTAAAAAAGAACTCCATCGCTCATAGGATTCCTCCAGTTTAAATAAATATTATGATAATGTATATGCTAGCATTGAAAAAAACTACTCAATTTGGATTGTCAACCTTTATTTTGAAGAACCAGATGAGAACTCAAGAAACCAGGGTAGTCTCAATTTGCAAGAGCGACAAGGGGCATTACTCTGCCAGTATGGGGCGATGATTGCTATGCATAATCCCAATTGAAGTATTTGTGAAGGAAGTCTTCGAATTTGGTTCATTTGTATCGTGATGCCGGCACACAATGACGTACTCTTGTGAACGACGTCAGGGAATCTTTAATGTTCAATGTGAAGCAGACGGTGTGTATGATTGATATTACGCACGCAGTATTTAAACGAAAACTAAACGTTTGGCTTTTATTTTACCAGCAAGGCCCTCTGAGTTCTGTAGCTTTTATGTTCAGAAGCGATCTGGCCACAAATTATAGCTCAAAGAAGTAGCCTATCACGTGGATATTTATAGCAGCCAAATACTCTAAAAGCACGTCTCTAAATGTGGAGGTAATACCTGAAGGATCCGGAGAAAAATCCACACGACCACGGGGAGAACATGCAAACTCAAAATATACAGTTATCAGGGTCGGGATTGGGATCGAACCCACGACCTCCTGTATACCAGGTGAGGTAGTTAACATCGCACCACCATGGCGCCTCAGTGTTAACCAGGGCAGCGGCTGGATTCGAACCGTCACCCTCTGCAACAAGCGGTGAATGCGCTACCGCTAAGCCAAGTCACGACACCTAGGGGGAGCAGCCCCGCAACTGCCCGCTCACTACACTGCTGGCCGAAGTGTCACCACTAGAGGTACCTCTAGTGGGCCCCCTTTTGAGGATATCTGGGCTACTCTTCCACGCTCGACTAGACGTCTTCACAAGCAACCTGCCGATCAACTAACTGGCACGTATCCATTTATACTGCTGGCTGGCCAGAGGCGGGAAGTTAATAAAAAAAATACATTTCTTTTCAGCTGCCTTGTCACGAGATGGATTCGAACCGAATCCTACCAATTCCAGTACATGAACCATTACACCGCAGCTGCAGCAGCATCCACGCGCACAGATCGCACCTCCGATTAGCACGGTTGGCTACGTACAGCACAAAAGAAGTTCAACATACATACACAGGTCCTAATTGTTGTATACGAAGTCTGTATTCCTGGCTCGTGGTATTTTTTGGTTCTCACAGCGTCAAGTCCTAGATAGATCGCGCCATTCGGGGCGGCATTGACGGTGCCCGCGTTCCAATCGCGCCGAGATTGCAGACGATCCGTCATTCCTGTTGCCTCCGCCTGCCTTGGCCAGCGATTGGCCATCGATCTGTATTCGTGTCTGAAGACGCACGGGGGTGGGAAAGATGCTCCTCTGGTGCACTAACTCAGACCCCTCCCCGCCCGCTTCCCGGAGCTCTCCAGGTACCCCAGATCCACGTGTTAATACAGAGGCCAACCTACAACCGCCGCCGCACCTTGATTAATGTCCCGCGTCTGAAGGCCCTATGGAGCAACGAGGCCGCCGCTTTCGTTTTTTGTCGCGAAGCTATTTATAGCACTTGCGCGACCAAGGCCAATGTCGACCGTGAGCCCCGGCGATGACGGCGCGGGGCATTCGCGTTGACCTGCTGCCGGAAGTGCCGCTGTGTCGCAAGAATGCCGAATGGGGAAATGCACTGCGAATATCACACGGGCGGATGGGGGGGGGATGGGCTCGCTTGTTGCTTCTCATGCTTTGCAGCGATGGAGCGTTTGTCGCCGAATGCTGCACCAGCGGTAATTGGTGCGTGGACATGTACGAGGCCTGGCCCACTTTTAGGTTGACTCACGACCTCCGGTATACCAGGCGAGGCAGTTAACATCTCGCCGCCGTGGCGCGGCTGCCAGAGTGAATGGGGTAAGGCTTAGGGGGTCGGGGGTACTATTGGGATTGTGGGGGTGAAGATGGCTAGAGAGAGGGGTAACGAGGGGACACGTGGGGAGAGGCAGCTTGGCCAGGCACGAAGAGGTGAGCGCCATTGCGACCGGGGGTGACGGGGTCAAGGTTTGGGGGGGAGCGGGTACAAAATGTCAAGTTGAACGTAAAATCAGCAGAAACTTTCTGCTGATTTTTTAGCAGTCTGTGGGTGTCCGATTAGCGTGGTTGGCTACGTATGATACATACATATGTACAGTTGAAGCATGCTGCCCAGCGATGCAAACAGCCACAATGAGAGGTGGGCATATGTACCGGGGAGGTGCCATACCTTTGGCTGCAGCATGGAATGTAGAGTGAACCAGGTTTTGTTTACCATACAAACCTAATGCCTACGAGTTCCAGATATTTACGGAGGCACTAATAGCAGTGAGAGTGTGTTGGGTGACGAGAAAGTGCACTTCCAAGGATGTGTACTGAGGGAACAGCTCGGATATGGGCAAGGGGTTGGGAGGGGGATTAGTAACTTGGGATGAATTGTAATATTTAGTCCATACACAGTTCGTAGTTGATGGAGTTTTATACTGTGTGCTGTTTGATTAAAGCGTCACATTCGCTAACTCAAGGTCGCAAAGCTCAAATCCAGTCGAGGGTAGACTCAGCCCAGCATCACCTGGAGGGTTGTTGAAGTAAAATCAACAAACATTAACCAGTGGCGGTAGTGGGCCGCGAAATTAGCTAAAAGCAATTTCCATCACTCCTCAAGGGGCCACAACTGGAGAGATATGCATAACCCACTGTATGTTTAAGCGGCAATGCAATTTGAACGATTCGTATTTGTTTTGTTTTTAATCAACCATTTTTTTAAAAGATAGTTTAAAGTATAATGAGGTAAAATGTCCAGCCCTGCGATTGCTTGTTTGTGTTCCTGCTGGCAGAAGGGGGTCTTCTAAGAGGAAGCTCTTGAAAGACCCTCCAGAAGGCAGTGTGGAAGACTCTTTCACGCTGGCCAGGAGTAGTCGTGTCCGAGTTAAAATAATAACGCTTTCAATTTAGCCAGGAAAGCCTCACTGTGTCTCCAGACTCTGCCAGGAGTGTCTTGCATCGGAATGTTTGGCCAATTCCATGAACGAGCGTTTGAAATATCAGCTGCCAGTGTTGCCTCTCCTACTTTCAGCAGTGTTATTCATCGCATTTGGACATGGTTACGAATTTCCTGGCTCGTTGGATGGCTTGCGTTTAGTGCTGTTGGAATTTTTTTTTAAATCATTGATGGCCAATACATCACAGTGAGATATTTCCGACTACCTTTGTCTCTCTCACCAGAGTGTTCACACTTTAGCGCGTGCAAGTACCAGCTCACAATGTCGTGAAATAAACCCCGCTGATATAGCAACACAACCTGTTACCAACTCCGCCACAAGTATGTGCACACACACACAACGTCCAAGACGTAGCCCCTACACACAAAGTAAACTGTCGCTCTCGGTTAATATCTACAAACGCTGTTATTTTATACCAGTCGGTGATTTGGCCAGTTTTGCCCTTGCTCAAACTTCCTGTATCTAAATAATGACTAAAACGAATTAAACGTATCATTTGCAACCCTATGTTATGGAATAAATGGATCTCTGCCCATGCCATGCTGTTTCTTGGGGGTTGATTGACCATACTTCACCATACTGGTCCCTGCCATTTCGTGGATGGGGGGCTCGAGACCAGTTTAGATTAAACCAATGTTTGCCATGGTGGGGAATCAAACTCACGTCGCTGGATTCATGGGTGGAGTGCACGAAGCAATGCACCACTGCTTGACCCCAATTACTAAGAATAGCAACAATGCCCTTGATTTATCCAGGAAAGCCTCGCTGACTGATTCCACGACTGAGTCTGTTGTCATCATGTGGGATGAAACTGTAGTACCAGGAAAAAATAACCCCATACACATGTGAAGGGGATTAACACTCGAAGCTCCACGCAGATTGGTTTCAGTCCATCGCTGCAACGCAGCAGCTCTTGATCAAGTCGCAGTCCAAGCCAGCAACATCACCTCTGTGTGGCCAATGCTGACAAACCACACCAGATACTAACTTTGGCTGAGTAGACCTAGGGGAGACCAAGGCCAAGTTCAGACAACCAATTGTATTACTAGGAATGGAACCGAGATTGTTGGGGTCTTAGTGAAGTGCCCTAATCGCTATGCCACCACTCCACTTTGCATGCACTGTGTATATCCACTGAAGCAGCAACAATGTGTTTTACCATACGTAAAGAGATAATGGCTCCGTTCTCACTTCTGGCGACTGGGCACAAATGCACCTTTTATGACCTTCAACTGCTGTTGACTCTGCACCAGATCTGCATTTTGGGCGAGATTGTTTCACGTGCAGCACAAGGAATAGAATTCGCCAAATGTCAAAGGCTGCTTCGTCCATCCTCATGTGGCACTTGAACAAGGTATACACTGCATTTAACTCGTCAGCTTCCACAGCTTAATTCAATACATTTCTGGCTCAAGCCATTGACATGTCTACTTTTCCGTTTGGCGGCTACCAGTCTTTGTATCGAGTTCTATCGTGCGTATGGGTCGACTGGCTTTTGCCATGTGAATGTGGAATTTCCTCTGTTGGTACTGATATGCCACCGGTGATGAGTGCTGCCAAAGGCTCGTTCGAGGATGGAGCTACTTTCGTTTTGACTATTCTACGCATTAACAGTCTACATGTAAAGATCCAATGTAGTCTTACTTTGAAGTTACAATTTAATTCAACAACAATTATTTCCTCATTGCCACTGTTGCATGGGGAGCCTCTAGTGGCTGCTCGAGTCACGTGACCCAAGTGCATGCGACGATAAGAATCAAAAAAAGGGATCGATTCTTACAGACACTGCTAGATGCATGTATTGCCAGCGTAGGAATCGATTTTAAGAGGCGAAATAATGAAGGCATGCTTAACAAATATATGACTAATACTTCACGCGTAATCATCATATACATTCAACAACTTGCTGATAGTTCATACAAATGTAATTATTTTCATCGGTACTACACAGCTAAAGATATGCGCCCCCCCCCCCTCCACACACACATTTAGGATAATTCGCCTGGCTCTCACCACACTGTCCACACTCATCTTCACACCTTTTGTCACCCCCAGTGCAAGTGTGAAATTACAAGCGGCCTTTTATTTTTTTCACGCCCAGAGAGGGCCCACAACTTCCTTCCTCCGGGTGTTGGAGAGAGCCGGCAGGGCGAAAGGATGTTAGATTTGACAGCCCTAGAGTGGTGGTGGTTGGGTGGTGGTGGTTGGTGGTGGTTGGGTGGTGGTTGGGTGATGGTGGTGGTTGGGTGGTGGTGGTGGTGGTTGGGTGGTGGTAGTGGTTGGGTGGTGGTGGTGGTGGTTGGGTGGTGGTGGTGGTGGTGGTTGGGTGGTGGTGGTGGTTGGGTGGTGGTAGTGGTTGGGTGGTGGCGGTTGGGTGGTGGTGGCGGTTGGGTGGTGGTGGTGGTTGGGTGGTGGTGGTGGTTGGGTGGTGG
>CM025648.2:5502810-5524199 GCA_014621495.2 Entosphenus tridentatus | reverse complement strand
GTGTTGTACAACACGTGGTATAAAACACATCAGAGAGATGTACAGCACGATCGCGGAAAACAACGCATCTAAAGACCATTAAATTATGTAAACACTATGTTAATTATATTATTGGTATTATGATTGCCAGCAATTAGACACCGAAATAATGTCTGATCTGGCAGTAATGTCATAAAAATTGCCCCTCCTTGCAATTGCAGGGGCAATGAGTTAACATCCTGGTCATCCCTCCAGGGATTCTGACCCTCCCTCATCGACAACTGTGGAAAAAGAGCTTCATAGCTCATCGGATTTATCCAGGATAATTCAAGATTCTAATTCTGGATTGGTAAAAACGAGGACCATGTCATGGCAGGCACAGTGGTTGCTATGGATTTCCTTGTTCCCATGATGAGAATAGTAGAATTTCCACGACTAAGTCAAGACTTCCATCAGAGACGGGCATAGCCCAGCATTATTTCGAGCGCGGAGACCCTTTAACTGTAATTCTTTGACGTAGATTAATTAAAATAAATTGATAAATCCGTATTCACCATAGTCACAACGTATGGAGCCTCCGTTCAATGCAGGACGCTGAACTGCAGCAACCAATGTTGGTTCGCATCGGACAGCGACCGCCACTCTTCAACGCACCCTGATACAATCTGTTCAGGCCTCGGGGAATCCGCAGCAATGTTCATTCAGCGGAATGATTCTCCGCTGCACAGCGGGACGGCGTTTACTTAGACTTGCAGAACACAGATGCATTAATGTTGAATAGTTGCACAGTCCTGTTGTGCAATTTCACGACATGCAAGGGTTATTGCCCAACTTCAGCAAAATAATAATAATAATAAAGCTTCACAGTTTCCCCCCACAGGGAAATACTTACTACCGTTGGTTTAAGTACTGGAATCTCGACAGGCCCATTAACTACGGAGTGCCTCACTGCCATGAGTGCGGACTCAACGGAATGCGAATGATGTTCGCTCGTGCTGAAAATAAAATCGCCGGCACATGCGTGGGATACTGCCATGGTTTCATGGTTGGGCATTAGAAACTTACAATCCATAGGATGCTCGTTTGATCTCCTGCAGTGAGGCAGTTGAAGCAATGGTGGATGTTTCTTGAATCCCCCTTGCCTCTGTCCACCCATGTTGCGGCAATGGGTGCAACACAGTTAGTCAATCAGCAGGTCGTGTGTAGTGCGGTAAAATGTGGGTACTCACTCATTTTCGAAGACATCAAGCCAGCAAGGTGTTCTAGATTTCAAACTCATTTCTGTAGAACTGCCGTTTGTGTTTAGTTCGTTGTCCTTCCCCCATGCCTCCGTTTAGCACGGTTGGCTACGTACGGTGCGAAATAAGTTCAATATGCATACATACATAATACAGGTTTTTTTCATTAGGTCAGATGTATGTATGCATACATACATCTGGAGAGCTCCCACTCACGGAGGTGCTTTTGCCTGCGGTTGTATGGGGAAGTAAATTAGAGGGCTGCACTTTGACCTCCACCTAGGACTTAGTGCAAATGTCAAAGATGGGCCAACACAAAAAAAAGTGTCCCAACAGGGCACAGGGACCTTCCGTTTCAATCTCATTCAATTGTTAAAAGCAGGTTTATTCGCTTCCCACACTCACTGTCTTTAGATAAGAATGTTCGTCTATTGTCTCTTGTGGCACCACGCATGGGCGATGAGCTCCAGCCCCGTGCCTCGTTTTGATGGGGCAGACAATCGCCGTGCCATTGAGCATGCCATAAACCGTGCGTTTGACGTAAAAAAACACAAACAAAACAAAGACTGAATGTGCGTCAACCCTCGCTCTGCCTGACGTTGCGCCCTCGCGGTTGTCCTCTGGGTGTGCAGCTTGCGAGCGGGGCTTCTACAAGGAGTTTGCCGGAGACAATTCCTGCTCCAAGTGTCCTCCGCACAGCTCTGCCCGTGCCCGGGGAGCCGCGTCATGCAGCTGCGAGGACGGATACTTCCGGCCCAAAACCGACCCCCAGTCTGTGGCCTGCGCAAGTACGTTCACCCCGCACCTCCCATTTAGCACAGTTTGGCCACGTACGGCGCGCGGAAGAAGTTCAACGTTGCGTACACACCACGTGCGTACACACACCAGCTGTCGCAGTCAACATCCAACCTGCAAAGTTCTGCTCTCACCCCGCGTGCGCTGCCCGGCGCCGGTCGACAACACTTGTCGACGAGGCGTTTTGCTGTTCGTTTGTTTGAGTCGACGGTGAGCAAATTTGCGGATGGAAATCGCCAAGCGCGACGATGACGGAGCAAAATCGGAGAGTCTCGTTCAACGTGCGGTGGCGGGTTGAGATAATCGAGTTACGCTCCCGCGGCCTGTAGTGCACCGAGGGAGACGAAACGTCGTTATTCGGTGATGCATTTATAATTTGCGTATACGGTATATCATGTCATCTCGTTTTGCTGCTCAGAAGGTAATGTTATTATCGCTGGCAAATCGCTTTGAAGGACAAACGCGTTTTGAACAGCATTACGAAATCCACGCACTAGAACCGAACGTTTGCATCCTGCGTTTAGCGGGTAGCACACCTATGATGTTGCAGCTTCGAGGTGGGATTTGGTGGATCATGCATAGATTGTGGTCGTTGTGTGTAAATACGTGGAGGCCGTGGAGGCCATAGAGGCAGTAGAGCAAGTAGTTTGTTGGTCGATCTGTACAGAGGTTGAGTGTTCTCCCCCCTTGTTTAAATTGGGTTTTCTCCGAGAAACTCTCGTGAACAAAAAAGCGCAAACCATGAATCAACGAATTTGGTCAAATGTCCTGAATCAGGACTCAACGGAAATGCGTCCGGACATTCACTGATGTATTTCTTAAAGTGTTGATGCATTTTACATCCTTAGAGCTTCATTGAACATTCTAGATGTGTATCATTGTGCTGCCCTTAGTAGGTCCCCATTGCATGCCAAACACACGTATTCAAGTTATTGCCGAGCAAGAGTCTCGACACTCAATGAGGTTTTCCCAGACAAAATAAAGGATGTGTTCGTGTTAATCGTATGCAGTTTACAAATGCATGGTCTTAGACGGCTATTGTGTATTTAACAAACAAAAAAAACTTTTTTTCAAGTCATTTGCAATTAGCATGAGACGGGCGAAGCATCAGCTTCAGTAACGAAAAGCAATTCTACGTCGATGTGTTTATGTTGCAGTGTTTTTTTTAATGAAGCAATGAAAACCCCGCAGCTGCCATCGTTTAAATGAACAGGAATTTGTTGAGGCTGCGTTGATAAGCGCTGATCTGGTTTAGGATGCCTAATTTCACCACTATTATACCACGGGTAAGAGCACATTTAACTTGTGGCGACGATGACTTTCAAACAGATGGAGCTCTGACATCTCATTATTTCAAGCAGAATTGTACTTGCGTGTGAATTTGAACAGCAGCCATTCAGAGCCAGTGTGGATGCATTAGGGGACAAGGGTAAACTTTTTAATGACTTGGCAGACAATTACGGACTTGGATTGCAAGGCATGATATAACACCTTTCAATTTCTTTACATATAAATTCTACCTAAGTACAACATTTAGCTGATCAATCGTTACAAATTCGAGATTGCATCAGGGCCACACATTTAACACCATTTCATCTGAATGCTCTGTGAATAATAATATAATTAAGACCCAGCATGACTCGTATGACTGGGCATTGTATGATGCTTAAAATAGCATTCTAAAATGCAATTTAAATTCGGGCATATTGCTTTCTGTGCCGCAACACATTTCATATTTCTTCAAATAACGATTTCAAAATGTGTATTGGATATGATCCTGTGGTATACTGGGCCCCACCATTTCCACCACTGGTTCAAGTGCTGAACATTTTCCCACAACACATTTGGACATAGGCACTCGCTGATCTGGCGATTAAAACTGCCCGTGCACATGCAATTGGTCCTCAATTACGAATGTTGATCACACGGCTTTGGCTCTTCGTACCTAAGTATTTAATCTTATTCGACTACGGAAGCCAAGGTGGTTCACTTAGCTAAGTGTTGACCAGGCTAACGCTAAAATGGTCTGCGCATCCACCAAAAATGCACATATTGTTTCTTCGAATGGGCTAAATGCACATCTCTCTGGCACAAACGCATTGCAATCTGTAGAAAGTATTACATAAAGTACACGCATGTTTGTTTATGATTAAATAATTGCTTCCCCATCAGAGGGTTGTGTATGAAGGGTGTACACATGTGATTGGCTGACCTGTGAGAAAAAAATAATAATGTGCCATTTGTGCTTGCCAACACGAGCATGTAACTTGAACCACGCCGTAGAGACAGATTCCGGGGAGTTGTGGGAGTGGGTGGATGTGTCTCTGCTTTCAATCTCCAATGAATATTCGCCCTTGATGACATTCAACACGAGCTTGCACTTAGGAGAATCGGCAAATGGCGAAAGGTTTGGCGGTTCCCACAGAGGTGGAACCCTTAAATGTGCAAGGCAATGAAGTGCTTGCCGTGAGGAGTCGAGCAAGTAGAGTTCTTGATGTTCTGTGCAATGTCTGAGTATTCTTGGTTCTTTCGGTAAAGTCACGTAGAAGGGAAATAATAAAATAATAGAAATATAAAACAATATTTAGGGAAATAATAAAATAATATAAATATACAAAATATTTATATTACTTTATTATTTCCCTTCTACGAGACTTTACCGAAAGAACCAAGAATATGAATCCCTGGCCGTCACGAAAGCTTTAAATAAAAATTCAATTGTCTGAGTGTTTACCCGTCAGAATGCATGGAGCTTCCCCATGCATTCTGCTTTACTGCCGTACACAAAATACAAGGCATTCGCATACAGATGTCATTCAATATTCAACAACTCTAACAAGACAGCAGATTGAGCAAGCTCAACAAAAGCATGCGCTGACAAAGCTATAGATCCCCCATACAGCCCTAACAGACTGTTGGGGCAAGTGCTGTTAGCGAGCACATATGACGGCTGGAACGGTAAACGAGGGGGAGGTTGGCTAGCACCACGCCCGACCGCCTTTGTCTCCCCAGTGGCGGTGTTTACACATCACACCAGGTACTCATTTGAGGCTGAGGCGACCTTGGAGGAGGCCCAGGACCCGTTCAGATAATCGTCACCGGTGTTGACCGTGAGCGGTAATCAAACTCAGGTCGCCGGGTTCGTAGCGCAGCGCGCTGACCACTGCACCACCGCTCCCCACTATAACAAGACAGCAGATTGAGCGAGCTCGATTACACTATGCACACACACACACACGTGGTCAATGAGCGTGCCATGGCTAACATCAGCAGCAAGTGAAATCTGAACCAGTCCTGGACACATGTCTGCCTCACTCACCTGTACTGGCCAGTGAGGTGAGGTACGGATCCAGAACCGGCCCTAGACCTTTGGGGGCCCTAAGCAAAATTTGGTTGGAGGCCCCTTTGATGTATGATTTTTTTCACCCACTCGCTAGCAGTGACTCTAGGGGGCCCTCTGCTGGCCACGGGGCCCTTTGCAATTGCAAGGGTCGCTTAGTGGCTGGGCCGGCTCTGTACGGATCAACAATCGCGATGACTGCCACAGTGTAGGGAGGGGTCCCCCGTCCAGGAATGGATTGACATAACGGAACCAAATAAATTGTAAGAAGCCTTTGCAGACTCGTTTAAATGTTTTGCTGGAATCGGTTAAATGTATACACAGGGCATGCGCAATGTTGCACGATACAATGTTACACAATACAATATTACGTCCTGTTATATAATGCCCTGTTGTCTGCTGCACTAGTCTAGGTGCAATCATTGCACGCTGTACTCTGCGCGACACAACGGAAGTTCCGCGCTTGCCCGCCAGCTGTTTCTGGATCATTAAAATGCCTCGCGTTTGCCGCTAGGGTGGTAAAATTAGAACGCCCCGGGGCCGCATTCTGCGAACCGAACGGAGCACGTGCGCCGACTTGCCGAGCGCCTCTCTCTCCGTGGCTCCCGCATGGACAGCGGAATATGAGACGCCGGATTTGCAGACCGCATGAACACGCGCGCGCGCACACACCGGCAAAGACAAAGGTGCCCAGTGTAGCCTCCAACAGACTGTGAGACATCTCCTTTACCAGTGGCAAAATATAGTAATAGGTTTTTACCCTTTCAACTGGTACAAAAACTGGCACCTTTATGCAAGGCATCATGCTTGCAATAACCACAACACACGCAGTCAAAATGCAAACAAAAAGAAACAACTCTGATAATGATATGCACTGTCCTTGAAGTTGATTGGTCCACACAGCTTTTCTTAGAGCCTAGTCTCCATTGGTGTTGGACCAGATGACGCCAAAAGGCGTACAACTCAAAAACAGTGTTTTTGTACTAGTTGAAAGGGTAAAAACCTATTACTATACTTCAACAGACTGTTGAGGCAAGTGCTGTTAGCGAGCACCGCCGAGGGGCGGCACGGCACACGAGGGGGGGGGGGTGGCCAGCACCGCTCACGGCCGCCTTTGTCTCCCCAGTGCCGATGATCACACACCGCACCAGTTACTCACTCGAGGCCGAGTCGACCTAGGGGGAGGCCCATGACCAGATCAAACATTCGCCACTGTTATTGGTCGTGAGCGGGAGTCGAAGTCCGGTTATTGTTCTACGCAGTTTCCACAGCTCAGCGTGCTAACCCCTGCACCACCGCTCCACACAGCCACTCACAGAGGCAAACGTACACGCGCCTGCATGCACAGCTCACGCGTGCAACATTGTGATTTACGCACTGCTTTAAGCTGCGTTGCTTCGATTGTTCACAATTTAGCAGAACGGGCAATCAATTTGTCATGACGCTGCCTTGCATTAAACACACGGTGCAGAATTGCGCCGTGATGCAACGCAAATATATTATGCTGTTGTTGTTTCAGGAATCCCTTCGGTTAACTCCGCCTATGCAATAAACACGTGGCATGCGTGTAACGATGGTTGCACAAGGGAGGCAGAGGTGGCCAGAGTTATTGTGCTGGAAACATCCTCACGAGATGATAAAATAATAACAATAACACTAACAATCCGTTATTCATTTACGCAGGAGAGCAATGGGTTTGGTTAGATCATGGGATCTTTTTTTTCCAGTATCAAAGGATGAAAAATAAGACTCGGTTTTACCATTTCATGGCAACCAAGCAGGTGCTAAGATGATGTTCAAACAACAAATATAAACAGTTTGCAAAGGATCAAGCCTGCATTCACCACACGTACTTGTGGTGTACATGCAAACAGACCTACTCTGATAATTCTGTAAATGCATTGTCTTTGAAACTGTTTGATCTACACAGTGTCTCTGGTGCAGACCAATCAGTTCCAAAGACAATGCCATATATTCTCAGAGCATGTTGGTTTGCATGTTCACCACGAGTCCGTGTGCTTAATGCAGGCTTGATTCCTTGCAAAACGTATCTATTTGCTGTTTGAACACCTGTTTGATTGCCAGAAAGGGCAAAACCTCGTCTTATTTTTCATGAGCTTGGTTAACTTCGGTACTGAGTATTTTATTTGGCACGTGGGAGGAAATGAGGGTACCTGGATTAAAACTCACCACGCATATGAGAGGGGGGAAACGCTCCCACGATCCACACAGATGGATTCAAGAATCCATTGATATATGGTACTGCCATCTTGAGATGACCCTGCATCCCAAGCCTGCAACACCTGGCATTCACAGGCAGTCCTCCCTTGCAAACACAAACCGGGTTCCATTAAGCTTCGCTTTTCAGAGACCTGGTGTTATTTGGGCACTTTCGTGGCTGTGCGATGAAAGGCTGCAGATACACGAGGTGGAGTTGAAAGTAGGGAAGTTATGTGTGTGTATGCGTGCGTGCACGTCTATGTCTGTGTGTACATGCATGTGGGGAGCGGTGGCGTAGCGGTTAGCGCGCTTCGTTCTATGAACCCAGCCACCCGAGTTCGATTCCTGCTCACGGCCAACACCAGTGACGAATATTTGAACCGGTCCTGGGCCTCCCCTAGGTCGATTCAGCCTCAAATAAGTACCTGGTATGGCGTGTGAGCATCACCACTGGGGAGACAAAGGCGGCCGGGCGTGGTGTTGGCCACCCACCCCTTCGTGTACTTTACCGGCCTTCATAGTTCCTTGCTAACAGCACTTGCCCCAACAGCCTGTTAAGGTTATACGGGAGATATTTGTTTGTGTTTGCATGCATCTGTGTATCTTTGTCTCTGTGTCTGCGTGTCTGTATGTGTGTGTGCGGGGCTACGGTAGTGTAGCGGTTAGTGCGCCGTGCTACGAACCCGAGTTCGATTCCCACTCACGGCCAACACCAATGAAAATTATCTGAACTGATATTCGGTCTCCCCTAGGTTGACTCAGCCATAAATTATAATCTGGTACGGTGTGTAAACATCAGCTTTGGAGTGACAAATGCTGCCGGCCAGGGTGCTGACAACCCACCCACACCCTTGTGTGATGAGCAGACCTTAATAGGTGCTCACTAACAACACTTATCCTAACATCGTTATAGGCAATGTTTTTTTTGTCTTCATCACTTGCAATATAAAGCTTTCCGTGTTCTTCTAATGAAGAAAAAAAACTTCCTTTATTTTTTTACAATGATACACATCAATTCTCGCTCCGGTTTATTTCCAAGGGATAAGTGGCGATCCCAAGATGTGAGAAAAAGGTTTTAGATAAGATGTAGGTTGGTATCCCGAGCACAAACACAGGACAGGTTTGAATCCGAATCAATCAAACTGGAAGCGAGGCTTTCTTATCACTGCGACTTCAAAAGCACGCGGCTTAATAATCCACTTGTTATCAGTGAAACAAATCGGGACATTAATTACTTAGCCTCTGCTTCCAAATGCCCCTTTTGTTATTGCATTGGACCTGTTGATATTGCCTATTGATCGGAACTCGAAGCAGTGGAGAGTGTTTTTGAAGTTTGTTCAGCAATCTATCTGCTGCTGTTGTTGTTGCTGTTGTTAAGGAGTTCAGCGTAATTGGTTGATTATCGAGTGCTCTCAAAACCAGATCCCTTGAAACAATGCCCCCAAAAGTCTGCTCAATGAGCTTGAACGTTCCATCTCAAAGCACCGTCTGTCTCTCGCAATAGCTGCAATTCAATTGCGCGAGCGACGCAAGCCGCAGTCTCATGCGTTCCACGTGCAAGCTATTTCACGATCTTGATCTGAAGCTTTCGTGACTGCAGGAATCCATACCCTTTCGTTCTTTCGGTAAAGTCACGTAGGTAGAAATTAAACTAAATAAATCACGACGTTTCGGACGCAACACAAGCACCCGTCTTCAGGTGGAAATCGCGATAGCCGCGATGTCTGCTGCCTCGGTGTGAAAGGCGGTGGTGTGAAAAGCGAATTCCATGCACACGCGCGCTTTGTTCGGCAAAGCGGCCAACGTTTTGCCCCGCGTGCCGGAAGCTTCCTCGGGAACGTCAGTCCCAAACAAACGCACCGCGGAGCTGTGCAGCACAACCCACGGGTGAGGTCACGTGAACACACAAGTGTGTCGTTAACTCGCCACCACCCGACACGGCCAATTGGTATGTTTTGTCGCGTGAACGAAACGGCCCAAATTCGTTAACTTCTTCAGCACACCGGTGTGTTGGAGAGTGAAGCCACAACATTCACAATGTATGAAGTTTCGCTGGTTGGGTACAACCAGCTTCATTGGGTGATTTTTCAGAATTGACTCTCCAACATCCCAGTGGCACGTTTTGTTCACGTGTCTTAATAATTGGCTGTGTCGGGTGGTGGTGGTGGGTTACTTGATCTAACCTAACTAACTTTATTATGAATAATATTGGTCTCAAAAGCCTACTCGTTAAACTAAATATTCAGGACAAAATGCTCATTATGCTACTCTCATTGCCTTTACACTGGTTTTGCGTTTAGAGTCAAACGCGGCAAGCTCAGTATGCAGACATTGATCATTGCACTCCTGAGCCAAGCCAGTTATTATCATCATTACGTAACATTAACCCGGGTGCTTCCTTAACTGCTGTGCCCAAAAGTTCAACGCAACAGCGGAACCTCGCCTTGGAGCCCCTGGCAAGCCAATGACCTCCGCCAGCGGCGCCGTTTATAAAGCCCCAAAGTCAGATAGCCTCGGTGCGCACGCAACCCACACAAACAACGGGTCGACAGCCTTAAGACCAGCGGTGACATTTCCACATTCTCATGGTGGGGGCCAGTCCATATTGAAGCTTAACACTCATTCCCTATGTGATCCACCAACCCCGTGTGTTCAGTCGCGTGTGTTTTATATTTCCTAGGTCTGATTGTGAATCCAACACAGTGGTATGCAAATCATTGTACAGGGGATATTGATGAATGGGGATGCAGGAAACCTTTACTCCCTTACCCTGCTCATTATAATGAGGCATTTGGCTCCTACGCTTGTGTATGTTGCATGGATGGGTGATCTTGAGTTCTCGTAGGCATTCAGCGAGTTTTAAAGATCACCAGCCTATGACCCCGTTAAGCCCCCCTTCGTTGGTCTCCCTGATAATAAATCTGCACCGAGGACATGATTAAACAAACACGCCTTCCTTAGCAAGAGGCATTCCACCTGCTCCCTTCCCTATACAAAAGACTCCGCTGAAAGAATATGCACACGGAGGCCGTTGCTTATAAATCATCAGCATCATCAACCATGCTAAAGGCCCACCCCCCCCCGCAAGCTGCCGCATCCCCCACGATCGTGTAATAATCCACCCAGCAGCACCTGTGCACGAGCCGAATCCATTGCTCCATCTCCCCGGTGGACGCGCTCTCTCAAGACGGCGTTCCAAAGGGCACCGCGCGGCAGCTAGATTTGAACAGCCTCGCCGACCCTGCCCGTTAATCGCCGCTCGGGATCGCTGACCATCGCCGCGCGTGCGTCCTTTCCGCGGCCCGCCCCGCCAGGGCCGCCGTCCGCCCCGGGGAACGTCATCTCGAACGTGAACGAGACGTCGGTGACGCTGGAGTGGAGCCCGCCGGGCGAGACGGGCGGCCGCCGCGACGTGAGCTACTCCATCGTGTGCCGCCGGTGCCCGTCGGAGTCGGCCGGCGCCTGCGCGCCGTGCGGCACCGCCGTGAGGTTCCTGCCGCGGCAGGCGCGGCTGCTGAACACGTCGGTGGTGGTGCGCGACCTGCTGGCGCACACCAACTACACCTTCGAGGTGCACGGCAACAACGGAGTGTCGGAGCTGAGCGGAGTCCCGTCTCGGTTCGCCGCCGTCAACGTCACCACCAACCAGGCCGGTGAGACCACGCGCCCCGCTCTCTCTCTCCGCGTTCAGAATCGACGTGCGTTTAGAGTGTTTGGCTGCTGTCAATATCCACGTGATAAGCGACTTCGTTGAGTTGTCATTTGTGATGGCCAGGTCGCTTCTAAAAAAAGAGCTGCATAGCTCAGTGGGCCATATCTGGTAAAAAAAAATGTAAAGTGTTTTTATTTTTTCACCATTCGTGATTTGTAATCCAGTGGCTGTTGATGTTGCTGCTGCCGGTTCTTGACTCTGATTGGGCTCGGCTTTCTGACCAACGGACAATGACAGCAGCAGCAGCAGCAGCCAGCAGTGCTGTATAATAGGGGAAGAAAGTGACCTTCTCAATTTCACTTTTCGAAAACTATTTTCCAGAAACTTGGGAGTGAAGTGAAATGGAAAGGCGTCGTGCCAGATAATCCAAAACCAGACCAGAGAGTTAAATTGCCACGTGGCTCAGCGGTACAGCGAGCAGCTGGCAATCGAAAGGTTATGATGTCAAATACTTGCTAGTGGTTGACTAAGCCCATCATCCCTCTGCGGTCCATAAATCAAGAACCTCTTTGTGGGGAAGTCAACAGTGGTTGTCCTGTGAAGAGACTCGCGCCACCATATGAATGTGTAATTTAGATTACTCTCTCAATGTCTCAGGGCTGTTAAATTTGAGATGAGCAACACCACTCAATGTTCATTTTCGCACGAAGTCACCTCCACCGTTTTGCTTTTGTTTAACACTAATATTGTCATCGTGCTGTGAATGGGGCCTAAGCTCCATTCATCAATTAATTCATCGATGGCAACCGCCTCTTTGAGTTAATGCATAAATGATAATGCTGTACTTTTTAAAAAGTAAATACCATGCTTTATCCCTTTGATTTTTTTTTCATAAATCATACAAATGCCGAACAGTATGAGTACCTTAGCAAGGCAGCTTGCTCTGGTAGGTTTCAACGGCACTGTCTTCGGAAGAGTTGACGGATTCACGTGCTTGTGCCGTGGTAATAAAGAAGTGTGGAGGGAAGAGCATGGCAATAAACCCATGCACGAGAAAGTGCCAGCGATATATAATGGATGAATCAATATCGGGAGAGAATGAAAAATGCAATATTGGCATAGGCCCCGCGCATAGACAAGTGTGCATGCACGTCCTGCTTTCTCTCTACATACAATGGGCAATCACAAAGCTTTTAAAACAAGATATTAAAAGCCTCAAAGGTGTGTGTTTTTGTCTCCCCACACCAAAATGAGGAGCAGGTGCTGTTTATCCTAACTGGCAGTCTCAATCTAGTAGTGGAAATCACACATTCCTATGGCAAGTACTTTTGTGAGCATGCAACAGCCACAGAGATGGGACTAATTTCAATGATCCCAGAGGAACGATCGGATTGACAGAGCTGACCCTCAAACCTGGAGTCTGAGCTCGCTGCAATATCACCTGGCAAGATTATATCAGGATTGACAGCACTAATATGGTGATGGTGTGTGTGTGTGCGCTAATGAAACCACCGCTCTCTCTGCGTGGGCTGGCAATGTGCACAATATTTGCAATCCCGAGGCACCAGGTCCATTTACCAGTAGGCTGCAAAAACCTCAGACAAATGGCTTTTTATCCTCTGCTGCCCAAATATGAAACGTGGTTCAATGGAGTGTTGTTTTCCGCCACGTAAATGTACAATTTCTCCAGCGACTCACTGGTGTAAAATGTCTTGATTTAGCATGGGAATACCTTGACTCCTCGACTTGCCAAGGTTGACTATTCCCCACCGTGTCAATTTTATTTTTACTTCTGCAGCCTCCAATGTAGAGCTCGCTGGTGGTTTGGCTTGAGCCAGCAGTGGAAATTCCACATTTCTACAATACGGGAGAGGGGGGGGGGGGACAGCCGGTCTCTCCGCACAACAATCGTCGTTGCTTTGCTCTTCTTCTTCTTTAATGCTGCCTAACGGCGTGTGCGACTTCACGATGATATTGGTCCCGGTCTAGCACGGCGTGTAGAGTTTGTGCTGTTGTTAATTGTAGCCATGTTTTGATGTTACTGAGCCATGTCGTTTTTGCTTTGCTCAAGCCAGGGCAAAACAAAAATTTGCGTGCACACTCCTCAGTCTTTTAGCGCAGGGAGGGGGGCAGGGGTGGGGGGAATTGGCTGAGCACTCTAGAATCGGGCGAGTTCCACAAACTCGTGAGCAATCCTCCGTGCAGATTCTGCGTATCGAGTCTTTATTCATCTCTACGCTGTCACGTCCAAAGCACTCGGAAGTGACACTCTTGATCAAGAACGCACACAATGCTAATATCCGAGAGAGGGGTTAAGAGGTTCAATGTACCACGTGGTATTCTAAATATATTATGCCAGTCTTATGGCATTCATCAACAGCTTGTTACGATGTTTGCCGGATAACATCTTAAATACGACTCATTGTACGTCTTTGTTCTGATACTCGGCTCAAAGGTATTCTTCACGAGCACGCGTAGTGGTGACCTATCAGCATCTGTTCTATCACCTGCTTTGATACGACCCAACGAGTGCTAAATTCCGCTTTTAAGAGACGCTAAAGAGTGCAAGTCTGAGCTGTAGTTGGATGAAATGTTTACCATTGAATTGCATTATATATATACATATTTAAAATAGCCTAGTCCAGTTTTCTTCTGGCTTCGTTTTAATTGTAGAGCAGTGCGCGCGAGTGTGGAATGACACACGCGCACAATGTTGCCAGCTGAGACAAAATCTCCTCCCCCGCCCGCTTTTCCACTCGAGGCAGCGAGCGTGTGGCCCCTAATAGGAGATGCGCATCGTTTTAAAAACATACAACACGTGCCTTTGTGTACCCAAGAGTGGAAGATTTCAAGATGAGTGTTTTGTTTTATTCTGCAAACCAACACAGCACAATGCAGGCAACCCCCAATCATACACCTGGCCCCAAAACCAGACAGACTCCAATGCAGGCAACTCTCCTCCGTATACCAAGCCTCAAGACCAGACAGACGCTTTGCACTTAAGTGGGGTGTGTAGTGAACCAGACCGTGCTGTCACAGGCTGTACGGCGATGTGGACTTAAGGCGCTGATACTACAGCTGAGCACAGTGCTGCGTGCTCGCTCCAACGCGATGCTTGAACGTGTACAAATGACAAGGCATGCTATTCAGAAAAATGTTCTACATTTTAAGAGTTATATATTTATGTTTCTAGATATATTACCGTCCAAAATGTGCATTGCGTTGTTAATCCACTGCTGGAGCAAGGTCTTCCAACACCGTGGGAGTCAAATGAGAATAATGTGTGACCATACTTCACCATGCTGGTCAGTAAAAAAAGAGGGGTAGGGAGGCATGCTACTGGCTGAGGTATCACTCGCCACGGATGTTAGCCGTGACGGGGAATCAAAGACATGCTGCCGAGTCCATAGCGCAGTGCGTTAACCGCTGCGCCACCACTCCGCACACCCCTGTCGATATATATGACCCATAATGGTATAGTGCAGCACGTAATGCTGAAAGAAGAAAAAAAAACACGCCAGTGAATTAACTCATTGACGTTATACTCCAGTGAAAAGTAACGGCGTAGCATGTGCTAATTACAGTTATGATAATGCTAATAGTGGTGATTTCTTGCATATTATTGCAGCAACAGTGATTTCAAGTAATGATCAGACATTCCAAAACATAAGGTTATTGCATGCAAGGGAGAGAATATTATTTCGGTTGTGGGAATAAAACGCCGGGTATTGATGCGCGTTTTCACGAGTCGCCGTTCAGTTTAAGCGCTACAGCTCGTCGTTTGCCAACCTCCTCCTAACCACTGTTCCCGTTATCTGCTTTTCCTATAACCGGCATTAATTGTCCGCGCTCAACTGTTGCGCGTGACGGAGAGATGCATATTTTGGTGTGCAGAGAAGTGCGTCTTAAATAGTGTTAGTCGTGTCGAGGTGAGATCCTGGGCATTGTCAGATCAATAAGATGCATTAAGTGGTATTGACCCCAGAGGGCAGATGGGTAAGTCAATCCCGAACTGGGATTATAACTCGCAACCTTTCAGTTGTTAGGATAGCATTCCGACCGCAGCGACACTTGCCCATGTGATCACGAACATCATAATCATCAATAATAGCCATGGTCAATCCACTGCTGGATTGAAGGCCTCCCCAAGCCACCACCAGCTCTCGCAATCTTACGATGTAACAATCAGCCCAGCGCCCGCACGTGGACCGATCAAATCGCTCCACTGTCACAATGCACATTGTCAGTAGCTAGTTTGTTAGCAAGCACCTAATCAAGCTGCCAGAGCGCAAGAGGTGATGTGTGGGGATGATGGTGATGACGCACTATACAGTGCGAACTAGAGTACGTATTTCAGGCTGAGTCGACCTATAAAAGACTCGGACCACCTTAAGATACCTTTTGTATGTATGTATGTTGAACTTCTTTCGCATCGTATGTAGCCAGCCATGCTAGTCAGAGGTGTAGGGGAAGGACAACAAACTAAACACATGATGGGCATGGCTGGAATTGATTCTAGGTCACCAATATTTTAGAGTAATGTAATCATCACTACATTACTATACTCACAAAGTAATCCATACCCAAACATTATACAATGAATACATAGTTTGTATCAGAGCAAAAAAGGTATCTGGACGTTGAGAAAAGTGCATTCTGATAATGTCACAATTTCATTCAACTGAACAATGCTGTGTGTCAAGATATAGTTGTGTCTGTCGATCTATCCCCGATGGGGAAAAAAAAACTAAATTAAAAAATTGAAGTAATTATTATTCAAGCGTGGGAATCATCTGCCTTCATTGCAATGCACAAGAGAATAAAGCTTTCATTCAATGCTGCCAAACTAGACACGCCGTCTAATCAGGAATATGGTTTGAAAACATATTAATAATAAGAAAAGAAGCCCCGCATTATTATTTGTATTTGAGATTATATTTGGCCGGTATTATTCGACTCCTCCACCTAAGTCGCACCACACCAAAGGGTAAATGAGTTGGGTGTCAGCTTTCGAGGACACTAGGGCAGTGGACAATTCACAGATGATGACTCGAAAAATATTCTTTAGATCGAAAAAAAGGGCTCAGAAATTCACATAAGAACCCTACCGTGGGCTTATTGCAAAGACTTCTAATAAACCTTACATTTCGTTTGGTGGGAATTGTAAAAAAAAAAATCCCCAAGACTATTTGGCTGGTACATGTTTGTATATATTTAGCACCTGTATATATAAACTACATGTTTTGTGTATACAGGTGGTGCATCGGCCAGTCATCTCAGTCAGTCGACCCGTGGCACCCGGGTCTGTCCCGTGACCTCCTGCGAGTGATCGTTCGATACCTCACGTGGCCTTAAAGTGCACTTAGCCTGGCACAGACGCGGTGGTGACACCACCACTACTTAGTGGCGAATGGTGGTTGTAGTTGTTGATATACACACATGGGGAGCCGTGGCAAAGCGGTTAGCACGCTGCTCTACAAACCCGGCAACCCGCGTTCCATTCCCGCTCACGGCCAACATTAATGACGATTACCTGAACCGGTCCAGTGCCTCCCCTAGGTCGACTCAGCCTCAAATGAGTACCTGGTGTGGTGTGTGTAAACATCACCACTCGGGAGACAACGGTGGCTGGGCGTGGAGCTGGCTTCACACACCCCCTCGTGTGCCGTGCTGCCCTCCATAGGTGCTCACTAGCAGCACTTGACCCAACAGTCTGTTAAGGCTATAAGGGGGATCTTTATATTTGGTATACACACAGTATATTTAATACATATGTATGCAACATCAAGCAATGGCTAAATCAAAGTTGACTATTATGTATGAATAATAACTACATACAGTTACATTGGATTCTATAGGGTAGTGTTATACCTCAATTGTCCATTATTAGTGTTTGATGTGTTTATTTTTAATCAGATATCCTTTGAAAATACCTTTTTTTTCTTTTCAAAGGACCACTCATCAATGAAACTACCTGTAAAACAACAAGCTAATGAATCGTAATAGGGTTTTGATAACAGCACTGGGAGGAATGGCGCATTTCAATGTTTTGGCTAACTGGCCTTATATTGGAAAAAATAAAACATGTTCTTTTTCAAATTAACCTCCTATTTTATGTACAAGTTCACTGCAGCAGCAAGTTCTAGACCAACGCATTTTCGTCAACGAAAACATACTAAAGAGTCAATCTACATTTGTGAATGTCAGACTGCAACGATTTGCGCTATTAAAGTGAAGGTGACTTTCCATACTCAAGAGAGTGTTGAGCCAGTGATAATAACTCCACATTCCTACGGCAGAAACCATGCTGTCATAATAAAACAAAAAAAGCAACCATTGACTTCCTACATAGAGGGGTGGTCCATTCGAATGACCAAGGAAAGAAACTGGGCCGAGACAACTTCCAACTGGGATTTAAATCTCTGACCTCCGCATGGTGGCTTTGATCCTCTTGCCTTATGTGCCGAGTGCCATGTTCGCTTCTTGGTGGCACCGTTGTAACACACCGCACGGTGGGAATTTGCTCCATTGTTGGTGATAGAGACATTGGCGTGTTTTTGCCAAAAAAAACGGACAAAAAGCAACATTCACCAACACGTGAATTGGGCCATTGATTTACAGATTTTTCACTCAAAGCCCTTACAACCCGCAGGCAACGGAATTCCCTGACTCTACACCAGACTACGTTTCCACATCAGCCAGTCTCCTAGATTTGAATGCACGCATATGCAACAGTCGTACTTCTGTAGTCTGGCCCCAGCATGGAAACGTAGAATTTTGAATTCTGGCTTAGGACTTTCAATAGAGATGAGTGTGGCCCCAATAAAGTTTGAGCCGTAACACAGTCTGAACAATTTATACCACCTTTTTGACATAATTGGGACAGATAATTACGTAGCCAAGCACAGGTTACTCGGCACAGCCAATTACTGGATATATCGAACTTGAGGGTACAGAGGCAACCACATGGCATAGCTCAGTATGTGGGACAGCAGCCATCCAATTATACAACCACGAGTTCACATCCCTGCCGAGGAAGGGCTCACCCATCTTTCTCTCTGAAGTCGGTCACGTGAGCACTGCCTGGGTTGACTGCTCCCTGTCATTGTAATATGGAATTTCAAAAAACACTGAATTGGGACCATCTATACCAATATGCTCATTTGAGCATTTTTTTCCCCCTTTGATTTAGTCGTAAGCATAATGCCGCGCTATTACACACTGTGGATTGCACGCAAAGTAATATGTATTATTTGGCCAATGGCAATGATGGTGATGATACCGTCAATGATGATAATGATGCTGATGATTATATTGCTACTGAGTACAATAATAACGATTGTGGAAAATATAACAATATGATTTCATATCACTATGCAGTGCACATACTGAGCCCTGTCCAAACATGTGAAAGTCAAGGTTGCAACCTAATGTAATAAGGCATGTAATGAAATAAGCACCTTGCCTTGGCCATTTCCCCCAGTAATTGATTCAGCACTTCTTTATCCTTCACATATTTAGATTGCTCCCAGGGGTAGTGACATCACTTAATTAGTTTATAAGTCTTCCTTGCTTGCCATGTTGGTGTTTAGCCAAATGTCTACTCACTACTAATGTACGGTGAGCCCATCACAAAAGCACACACGCACACATGCACAGCTGATTAAAGATGTATGTACTTATAGTGTCAATGCTTGTCCTGGGATTGTCTGCAGCACCATCGCCCATCACAGACGTCCAGAAGGGTCTCATCTCGGAAGATGCAATCATTTTAAACTGGGCCGAACCCAAGCAGCCCAATGGAATCATTCTGGACTACGAGGTCAAATACTATGAGAAGGTATGAAAGTCTTACAATTTTGGAATGTATTGTGTATATATATAAATGAATATATGTGTGTGTCAAGTGATGGAGCATTGGTTTGTGCAGCTGCTTTATGAACCCGGCAACCCGAGTTTGATTCTCACTCAGAGCCAACACCAGTGGTGATTAACTGAACCAGATATGATTTCCCTAGGCCAACGCAGCCTTTAATTGGTACCTGGTGTGGTACGTAAACATCGCCACCCAGTAGACAAAGGTGGCCCGGCGTAGTGCTGGCCACCCGCCCCCTCGTGTGCCGTTCTGGCCTCCATAGTTGCTCGCTAACAGCACTTGCCCCAATAATCTGTTGAGGCTCAACGGGGGAATCTCCGTCTTTGCGTTCGAAAGTGGAGCGCAGTAGGGTTAGCACAATGCGCTGTGAACCCGGTGACCCAAGTTCAACTCATGACCATGGCTTAGATGAGTTACGATTACCTGAACCGGTCGTGGGCCTCCCCTAGGTCTACTCAATCTGAAATGAGTACCTGGTATGGTCATGCTATGCTTTATTGTGCCGTGCCAGCCTTCATAGATGCTCGTTCATCAGTACTTGCCAACAAAAGTATGTTCATGCTTTCAGAGGGGTGATCATTGTTTTTTGTGTTTCATATGTATAATTTAAGTTTAAAAGTATCAACATACCAGGTTACACCTTGGCAGTTTAATAATGTCAGCTTGTCATGAGTTTATCACGTAACTGTAATATCATACATTCATTCTGGTTGCCTTTGATCAGACTATAATTAGTTGGTTGTGGTGTATAAACTATGTAATAAGCAGTCACATGTTAATTAACGACAGGCATGGGGTTACTGGTCTCTGGCCTGGTTGTGGTAGATCTATCATTGTTTGAACTAGCGTTTCGAATCAACAAGCATTTCAAACTGGCATATTACAGAGAAATATGCACAATTCAATAATGGTAATGCATATTACAATAATTCAAATGCCTAGGAAGGCCTCACTGAGTTTGAGGCATCTTTTTTTAGAAATTCTCTGCTCTGGGAAGTGTGGCCAATACCATTTTTGTTTGATTGCATTATTTAGCGCGTGTGGTATAAAACCAAAGTCCTCAAGGTGCAGCCCTACCAGTGCTTGCTTATGCCACGGTGGCGAGATGTTAACTACCTCGCCTGATATACAGGAGGTCATGGGTTCGATCCCGACCTTGACACCTGTATATTTGGAGTTTGCATGTTCTCCCCGTGGTCACAAGGATTTTTCTCCGGGTCCTCCAGTTTTATCCCCTCCACATTTATAATCATGCCTTCAGAGTATTTGGCTGGTATACATTTCCACACGATAAGCCACTGGGTTGAGCTATCATTTGCGGCCAGGTTGCTTCTGAAAAAAGAGCTACATAGCTCAGCATTTCCACTTCTGTTTCGCTGGTTCAGCAGTTGCACTGCTGGATTAATTTTTCCGCCCGAGGACGACCGCTTGTGTTGCAATCGAAACGTCGTATGTATTTTATTTCGTTTTATTTTTCTACCTACGTGACTTTACCGAAAGAACCAAAGAATAGGGATTCCTGCAGTCACGAAAGCTTCAAATCAAGATTAGAGTCCTGATAGACGATATTGGGCCTGCTCTTCCAAGCCGAACTGACGTCTTGCAGGGAGGTGGGAGTCCCAGAGCTTTGACCCCTGGCATATGCGACTTGCCAGTCGACAAACTGTGCTGCGTCCGTTTTTTGTTTTGCTCGTGGATGGACAAAGTCAGGGTGAATTATGAAACCCACCCCATTGTTTCAACTTCCGCACAAGGAGATGGAATCGAACTGGCGACCTCTAAGTTTCACGTCGTGTGCGCTCACGATTAAATCAAGGCAGCATCCCTATTCATGTATATCTATATTTACTTCTGAGAACAAGATTGTTAAACACTGTGCGGTTGCCCCTTCAGCTTACACATCTTTCATGTCACCGCTGTGCACTGTCTAAACAACGCTGGGAAGAATCCGTAATAACAGACCCATTGTGAGAGAATGGCTTGCGACGTTTAGAAAGCAAAGCAGCGCGTGTAATGCAGTGCATTCCACCAGCCCGTCATTCGCCTCTCGTGTGTATACATACATATGAGGACATCGATAGAGGCCACTCATTCAAATAACGGTGGCTCGTAAAGCGCCTTGCCGAGTTTTTTCCAGGACAAATGTCAAGTGCATTTGGAGGGTAGTGGTGGAGCGATCGGCACGCCCCCCCCCCCTCCCCAAAAAACACCCCTCTGCATCGGTGAGGACAAGGCTCCTGGTGCACGCCGTGACTCCCACCCCTCCACCCTGTGTCCCCCCCCCCCCCC
>CM025648.2:5476209-5502710 GCA_014621495.2 Entosphenus tridentatus | reverse complement strand
CCCCCCCCCCCCCCCTGCTTCCTATGTCACCTTCTGCCGGACCCGCAAGGACCAGAAGGAGAGTAAGTACACGACGCTGCGCTCCAACGTCACGAGCACCACCATCACGGGGCTCAAGCCGGCCGTGGTGTACGCGCTGCAGATCCGCGCGCGTACCGCCGCCGGCTACGGAGACTACAGCCCCGCCGTCGAGTTCAAGACGTCCCCCGACTGTGAGCGGCGCAAGCGCCCCAGTGGCACGAGCGCACGCACGAGCGCACGCACGCGCGGGCACCGATCTCGCCGCCCTCCGCGCGCGCGACCTACATATCTCCCCCTCCCGATACGTTCTACTTAGCACTTCGTGCCTTCTTTTAGCCCCGCCCCCCTCCCTCTCGATACGTTCCATTTATTGGCTACCACATTCTGATGAGCCCCCCCCCATCTCCTCCCCCCTCAACTTGCTTTTAAGGGCTTACATCTTGAATCCTTGCCTCACTTGATGCAGCAAATCTGGCTGTGACGGTCCCACCTGATGACGGAGACTTGTGTTGCCTCCGAAACGTCGTGATTTTGATTGTTTTATTTTTATTAATTTCATTTTTTACCTACGTGACTTTACCGAAAGAACTAAGAGTATACATATCTCTCATCCCACCGCTGTGCACTTGCCTAGACAACGCCGGCAGAATGGGCGGTAACCGACCCGTTCTGTCGATATTAATGGAATCGCGGACGTTCAGAAAGCAAAGCGGCATGTGTAAATGCACCGCGTTCTCCAGCCGTGCGTTCTCCGCGCACGCTTCTCGGTGAAAGTGCCGGCAGTGGGCACCTACGGAGGCTGAACGGTGCACGGGTCAGTTGCGTGGAGTCGGCTTGCGAGAGGCCTAGCATCTGGGATTGTGGAGTCGACCCGTGGGGATGGCGGTAGGCCGAAGACGAGTTCAGATAATTGCCACTGATGTTGGCCGTGAACGGGAATTGAACTCGGTGGTCGACGGGTTCGTAGCGCAACGCGGGGGGAGGGGCTGGGGGGCGATTCTAAGTTGGGCAGTGTGAGGAAACGAGCGTAAAGAGAAGCGTTTTGACCTGCAATTTGCTGGTCGTGCACAGTACAGATGGGATGACACAGTGTGTGTGTGTGTATGCACGATCACATGTTCACACGCGTGCATACACTCGCACTGACACGTATTGCGACATACACACACAGCAAGTATTGTTCAATGCTCATCAAACTGATTTTCTCTAATTTGATGTGCGTGGTCTTGGCTGAAGCGCATAGATTCCATCCCTGATTTTTTTTTACATTCTGAACACTTTTTTTTTTACATTCTTGCTTCAACTAAAAATGTAATACAAGTTGTACCGTGTATAAGAACC
This sequence comes from Entosphenus tridentatus, assembly GCA_014621495.2. Taxonomy (NCBI): domain Eukaryota; kingdom Metazoa; phylum Chordata; class Hyperoartia; order Petromyzontiformes; family Petromyzontidae; genus Entosphenus; species Entosphenus tridentatus. The sequence goes on along the minus strand of CM025648.2, from coordinate 5,501,348 downwards.
GTGCTCTAAACAACTTTCCAAGCTCATAATATCCAAAGTAAATATACAGTGGCCCTATACATATATTAAGCAATTTGTTTAAAATGTTTCCCATCTGATCAATTCCACATGGTTGCAAAAACCAATGCCCTTGCAAATTATACAGACGCTGTCGTACTAGGCAAAGGCTCACCGATCAAATAAATACTTTATTTGATAAAGTCCCTATAAGATAGTTTAGTGTTTGCTCGATACAGACGTTGGTACAATGTAATTACATTAGTGTTTGCTTGTGACGCTGATTCATGCCGGCAAAGCAGGTTGTTCGAAATTGTGAGCAAGACGTATGGGAACGGTCACCTAAGTCACCGCTAATGGAGAAAGTGTTGAGTCTTTCACAACGGACACCGGTGGGCACGTTTTATCAAAAAACGTGGCTGTAAGTGCGCTTCGAGTACGGTGACAACAATGCGGTGTGAGGTTGGATTCACATCTCAGTTCATAATACAGGTTTGTTTTGGGGGGGGGGGGTTAGATCAGCTAAATATAAATGTGTCGTTAAACCCGCCACCACCCGGCACAGCCAATTAGTGAGTTTGTGTCACGTAAGCAGAACGTGCCAATTCGTTATTGGTACAGCACACCCGTGTGTTGGAGAACAAATCCACAACATTTACAATCCGAGGACGACGTTTCGCCGGTGATTAACAACTGGCTGCCCCCTGATGATGCCAGTTGTAATTACTGGCGAAACGCCGTTTAACGGCCACATTCATATCCACGCGATCTAACCCAAGAAAAAAAAACCTGCATTGTAGATGATATTCGTCGCGAAAGCCGAATACGCGTTAAACTGACATCTCAGTTCGCCAATTTGCCAGAATTCATCATCGTCGTCATGGCCATAATCCCCCTCTTCAGTTGTTTCCTTGGAGCGTTGAAGCAGAGTGGCTGACCTAAGGATCATCAACCGCAGTTGGCAAAAAAAAACTAATGTGCGGAGACAGTGGCTAACAAAACCGTCACGATGGCGTTACTTGACTGGTCACATTGGCCGATCATTTGCATTATGAACCGCAGTGTCTTATGCCGAAGAAGAGCAGTGGTCACAAGGTTTGGAGATCGTGGTACGAAGAGTCACTCAAATATAATGCAGCATGTAACCTTGTACTGTATATAGATGTACACTCAAATGCTGGTGCATTTTCATGAAAGTGCGATATAAAATTTAATTTGCATGTAATGGTTATTACACAAGTACGCTTATTGTAAGGGTAATAATATTCAAAAAGTTGTCATGAATCTGAATAAAAAAAATAACCTTCAAAACTTTTAGACCGACAATTATATATTCTTACTGCAGGGTTTACCCGCTGATCCCAAGGCGTAATGAGGAATTCATCACGCGGATGTGCAAATTGAGTGCAAGCTTCTATTCCACACTATCTCCTGTATCGATGTGAACTTTCGCTAGCTGTAGTGGTTTGCGAATACGGCAATAACACTGCCGTGAGGATTACCCAGGCCAAGCACATCGATAGACACAGGATTGCTGCAGATATCGTTGGGCGGAGATGCAAAGTGGAGGGGGGGGGTCAATAGATGCCAAGGGGCGAATCTTTGTTTCCCCCCAGGCCATTTTCTATCCGACGCACTCCGATGCGAAACTGCGAGCGTGTTTGCGATTCGTCAACAGCTTCTGCTGCCGCATATCCTCGCAAGAATGCATGAAAGAGAGGAGATGTGGATGGTGATGATGATGATGAGGCACATTCCGGAAGGAAGCCGGGACTCAGGCCACGAGGCAGAGAAAGACAGATGCTTGCTCGATGGACTTTGAATGAACGGGGAGGGAAAGCCGTACAGTGAAATGAAGAGGAAATCTCCAAGATATGGGATAGAGTGGACGGAGTTGGAGTCCAATGCCACTGGGCAGATGACTCAAGTGAAGTTCTGGATGCACTGACTGGCACGTTTTTTTCAAGCACAAAACCTATTTTAAATTTGCCAAAAATGTAAAACCAGAGCAGCTCCCTTTTCAAAATCGCATTACGTGGTCCCTTGGCGGTCCTGAAGCAGTGGTGGAAATTCCACATTCCTATGGTGGGGGTCATTCTGTCTGGAGTATGACCACTGCTGACTTACCTCCAAACGTTTACTGCATTTCCATCCAGACTTTTACAATTAAGCCCGAAGTTTGGTTGGTGGTGCTAGTTTCGGTGTCTTGCATTGAAATATTTTGAACGCCTTACCGGTGGCATACACACTAAATATTCAGAACAAATATTCACAATAAATATTCGCAATAAATATTCGAAATAAACATTTGCAATAAACATTCACAATAAGTATTCGCTAAAAATATTCGCAATAAATATATACAATAAATATTCACAATAATTTTTTTTCACACTTGAGGATATCAGGACGAGAAAGAAGGACGGTCTGTATATATATATATTTTTATCGCGTTCATTTGAGAGCTCCGTTTAAGTTCCAGGTGGCATTCTGCGGCCAAGCGCTCAGCTCACCATCAGATGGTTGTGAATTCAAACATCCGGTGGTTGGGGGTTTCGACTCGACCCATCGCCCCTCTGAGTCATTGACGATACAGGCACCACTTGGTGGGAAGTCCACAGTGGTTGTCTTACGTGGTGATAACGTTGTTGTTGTTGTTCGTGCTTTTTGTTTTGGTGACATTTTTTTTAGATTTTGCTTGGGAGTAGACATTAAATTTGCTTGGTAGTGTCTGCATATGGGATTTCGTCCATATATATTTAATGTCCAGCGTTATGGGATGCTATGACCATGAATGACGCTTTATGCAATGAAAGTATTACTATTGTATAACTCGCCACAAACGGAGATTAATCACAATCTCCACTGCCGACATTCAGAGCACGGCGACACTGAAATTATCTCCGAATTTTCGCGAATGCGGTTGCGGTCGCTGGTGACATTCGCCGAGCTCACGAGGCGTCACGAGCGTTTCATTTCGTTGGGCCAAACGCTGGCTGTGGGGCGCGCGTCGCCCAAGTGAAGTGAGCACGTCGCCAGAAAAAAATGTAGCGGGCGTTCCGGTCATTAGGAGCTGCGGCGAGCAGCTAAGCGCACGGCACGACGCATCGCGCCCACCAAACAAAGGGTGGCAGCAGCTATAGCGTTGGATGGAATTTGTTAAGCGGTGCGTGCGCGCGCGTGTGTGTGCGCGCGCGCGTGTTTATTTTGCCCTGTTATGAAAGGAGTATTTGATGTGCTTTCCCAACAGACGTCGCCTCTCCGAGCGAACAGAAGCAGGACACCCTCATCTGGGCATTTGTGTTTGCCGTCATAGTCGTGCTCCTACTCATCACCGCTTTTTTCATCATCAAAAGGAGGTAATAAGCAAGGGCACCGGGGCGAGCTCTCCTGCTCTCTCGCCGCACAAACAAATTCGGTTTTGCCGTTTCCCTCCCTTTCATCTGAGCCGCCTGTGTGCACGCACGCACACGCGCACACGCGCGTGTTCATTTAATGCCGCGCGTCCGTGCATGCTCCTCTTTGCATAATGGGTCCAATTCTCATTTTGTGTGGTCCGTTGTTTATTTTGTGGCATAAATAGGCAATCTCACTTGAAGTTGATTAGAGATCGTACCATCATAGAACACACATTGGCTTTTTAACGCGTTTATTTTAATGTAATTTTCTCCTTTTTTCGACCTCCAAAAAACAAAATCACAAAGTGCGCGTGCGCGACCGCGTTGCGTCGAGTTGAATTGTTGCATGCATCACGCTTCCTCTCGTTTAAGGAGGTGCGGTTACAGCAAAGCGAAGCAGGATTATGATGAGGAGAAAACACGCTTCCATAGCGGCCACGGTAACCACACCGCCTCCACACCCACGCACACCACACCGCCTCTCTCGCCTCCACACCCACCACACCGCGTATGCCGCCACTCTCAAGCAGCGCGAACGCTCTTCCCAGGCATATTTTGTTGAACTTGAAACTCGGCGATGGCGTAATGCATCGGCAACTTGGATACATACCCTTGATAGCTGTGATATATATATACCATGTTTGCGTATATAACACATGTCATCACCAAAAGAGTTTTGTTCGCCAATCCAAAGCATGCCAGTCAAATAAAGCTTCCGTTTCGTTTAAGAGAATGCCATTTAGTCAACACTGCCCGTGACGTGCCACCTTCAAAGCGGAGCCTCCAGTTGAAGTGCCATGCTCACCCCACCCCACCCCCCAAATCAACGACACCGGACTCAGCACGTCACTTTCACACACACAGACACATGCCACGGCTGTCAGTGGAAGGGGTGGAGAAGTGTGACTTCCCACCACGAAGCCGTAGTGTGGATGATGTGTGACACACTCGGAGGGGGGTGGTGGGGTGTGAAGCTGCCCTGCCATGCGCTTGTCCTGTCAAGGGCGCTGCAGTGGCTAGGAGATGTTCACGACCTCGCACTGGAATACAGGAGGTTCGTGGGTTCGATCCCGATCCTGACGACACCTGCACATTTAGAGTGTGCATGTGTTCCAGTGGTCGCGCGGATTTTATACCCGGGTCCTCCGGTTTTGTCGCTCCACGTGTAGAATCGATGTGTTTTCGGAGTATTTGGCTGAATGGAAGTCCTTACGTTTGTATGTGTGCGTTGCATTCACGTACAATGAGAAATTCAAAGAAGTTGTTGTTACATGGAACTATCTTTCTGATGAAAAGAGCATGGGCTCATGCTGATCTCCATTCGTTGTCCTAAGCGATCCATTGCTGGTGCTAAGCCAATGGTGACAATTCCACATTACTATGTCAGAGACTATCTCTCCACAGAACAACCAATGTTGACTTCCCAAAGTGGTTCGAATATAGCACGTGATATTTACACTCTATCCAACAACCTGTTTTTATTTTCTAAAGAGGCGTTGCATAAGAAATCAGAGCAATGGCCCAATCATGACAAATGAAACGAACCATATGGAATTGGAGTACAATTGCACGATCGCTCTTCTTAGTACACTTTCTGGGAAAAGAAGTTCTCTTTCCGCACTGGGAGGAGAATCCTTAGTGGCACTAAAGCTGCCACAAAGAAAAGTAATTGGTTCAGAGATGACGAATGATCGGACACAAAAAAATATATATTTGTTTACGTGCAAATTTGTAGTGTTGTCTGGGTGTGTGTGTGTGATTATTGTTTTTTTACCTGTGCATAATAAATGTCATCTGTGGGCTTGTGCCTAGCCTGGGTAATTTGTCACTTTGTCGTCCACAGTGAAACTGCCGGGCTTGAAGATGTACATAGACCCGCACACGTACGAGGACCCCAATCAGGCGGTCCACGAGTTTGCGAAGGAAATTGATGCCTCGTGCGTCAAAATCGAACGAGTCATCGGAGCGGGTGAGACTCTCGATCATAAACCGTGTCCGCGTTGCCCCATACCTTGTGGTCCCGATGCCCGTCGCGGGATCGTCACACCCAAGCGGCGGGGCAGGTGGGCTGGGTTAGAGAGCGGTGAGGAGGAATGCGGGGACTAAAATTTCCGCACGCAAGCGGTGATCCAAAGCTGGCAGTCAAGGCATAGACGAGCAGTGGGGTAGCACTCATCTCCATGGGTGGTGACCCCAAGCCACTGGTATTAAATTCTCATTTCCATAGCAACGGCCAGTCTCTCCGTAATGTGCATTGTAATAATAGCCATACTAGATTAGGTACATCCCTTCTTCGCGCACTGCCGGATGAAGGCCTCCCCACGTCGTGTCAATAATCGCTTTGCATATCGTTGATGCTGGCCGTAGCCCAAATTTAAGCTCGGGGCCGCCGGGTTCATAGCGCGGTGGGTGAATCGACCGGCGCCACCGCTGCACACCCCACGGTTAACGCTGCGTACACCTCCAGCTGTTGCGGAAGCTCAAATGGAGACCATGCGCCCATTACAGATAACATCGCCACATTTAACTCGTCCGGTTGAAGCTGGCCGTAGGCACACCTCTCGGAAGCGAGGCCACGCACGCGCGCGCATGCACGAAGTGTGCTCGTGTCAGGGGGCTGCTCCGCCGCCGTCCCTTCTTCCCGGGTAACGGTGGGCAAACCGGCGTCCTCCCGAGCCACGTGGGGCTCTCACGTCCACCACACGCGGCTCTATCGAAGGGGCGTGACGCAGAACGCGCGATCACAGTCGTAGCAAAGAGATTAAGGATGTCCCCCCGTGCTGTGCAGAAAGCCGGCTATTTGCAGGTTAGCCACCCCTGTTCCAGGGCAATATAAGGACACGTTACTTGTGAGAACTGCGCTCATATAAGGGTGTGCTTATATCCGGCCATTGCTATATACACGTGTGTATATAATGACAGTAGGAAAGTGACTTCCATGGCATGTGCCACCCACTGTCGCCATCGTCGACCCCCTTGGCCGCAGGCGAGTTTGGGGAGGTGTGCAGCGGCTACCTGAAGCACCCGGGCAAGAAGGAGGTGTGCGTGGCCATCAAGACACTGAAGGCCGGCTACACTGAGCAGCAGCGGCGAGACTTCCTGTGCGAGGCGAGCATCATGGGCCAGTTCGACCACCCCAACATCATCAGGCTGGAGGGGGTCATCACCAAGAGTGAGTTCCACACAATCAAACTTACCTAAACTATCTTTTTTTTTCCGCCAAGTAAAGCCCACCGAGCTGTATAGGTATTTTTTTTTTCAGAATCGTAATAGAATCAGAATGTTGCTTTTATACTGGAGGAATCCGATGAGCTATGAAGCTGTTTTTCACAGATGTCCAGTAGTTTCACAGATGTCTGGTAGTTTCACATTTGCGACCTGGCTACAAGTGAAATCAGCTCGACAAAGTGACTTTATCATCGTGTGAAAATGTATCGTAGCCCAATACTTGATTTTAAATGTGGAGGGAAAAACCCGAGGACCCGGAGAAAAATCCACGCGACCACGGGGGGAACATGCAAACTGCAAAATATATAGATGTGATGAGTCTCGATCTAACCCACAACTTTATGTAGACCAGGCGAGGTAATTAACATATTGCCACCGAGGCACCCCAACCAATCAATCAAACAGATTCTAGACAAGGAAGAACAAACACATGCACATGTATGAATTATGGCGGATACATTTGATGGCATCTGTACATAGGCAGCAAATTCACACCAAATTGCTGTTATGTCTGTCCAGATTTAGATTGGTATAATTGTACCCTTTCGTTTGTGGGATTTTATTGAGGTACTCCAGTTGAATCACACGCACGTTAATGAAATGGACAAACTTTCCAATGCAGGACTCTTGATGACCAAAAAAATTGAGACTCAAAGTGGCCCCTGTTGTTAGTTCGATAGTTTCATTTAACCGCATAGTTGTAGTTCTACAACTAAAATGCTGAAGGCTGGCTACACCTACTGGACATCTGTGTATTTCTAGAACGATGATGATGATTACCATGTTGACAATATCATTATGAAGCCACTTTCAATCTAGTCCTGCACCCAAATGCATTACTATAACCGCTTTGGTTCTGCAGTATAATCGCTTACGCCTTGATGTGCGCCGTGCATCGCGTGTTTTTTTTGTGCCCCAGTGATTCATCCATCACGTGTCCTCCGTGTGCCACTCCATCGCCAGTGTTGTCCGCTGCTTGCCGTCCCCTGCAGTGGGTGTCGTGTTTTGTATTTCTGTTCACTAAACATCCCATGCTGCTGTCCCCTTCCCGTCTTACAATTAGGCCCGGATCGTGATCCGTTTTCCTTTGTGTACATTTCGTTGTTGGTGCCATCCTGTTTGTCACTTTGGTTTACTGTACGAAAACATAACAGAGGTCGGGTTTCAATAGCTGAGTCATCAGGCAGCGGGAAGGAAGTGATGGTGAGGTGTGGCATTATTAACAGGATTGCTGCCCATGATTGCCGCACTTGCGTGTAATTGCCCATGCTTTTAACATGTTATGCAATGGCTGCCGCCGCCGCCTGCCAACGGATCGCTTTACAGTTTACTCATTTAAAATCACGCGCGGGCTCCTTTACCGCGCGTGATGCGAATATGTGGAACGAGGCCACCCTGTGCCAGAGGTCGCAAATGGGTTTTGATTCCTTACCCGTACCCGTACCCGGCCGCACCAGGGTCGCAAACGGGTACCCGTACCCGTACCCGTACCCGGCTGGGTACGGGTAGCCGGGTATCGGGTAGGGTACGGGTATCAGGTACCCGGTTGCGACCTCTGCCCTGTGCATGAAATGTATATTTTCCTTAACCTCCAACCCTTGATGAAAGCGCACCACATCAGCAAAACTGGAAGGCTCTAAAGGCGTTTTTCTCCGCCAGCCGGTGACCATTACCACAATCAAGTTTACCCAATGAAAGAAGTTACTTTGAAAGTTATGGATCACACTCCCCAGACTTTTATTATTTATGGAAACTACCCCCGCTACAAAATTGATGGAGAGTTGTCCAAATTTGTACAAATCCCATTACATTATCAAAGTGATAATGTTATTTTTGTGGTTTTTATTTGCCAAGACAATTGATCATAGCTGATAATTGACGGTACAATAGTTCCCCAGATTCTTCCAGCCAGAATGAGCCGTTACTCAATGCTGTACAACAACAAACACTCAAGTGAAGTATATTTTATATAGTCTACACAATTGTATTATTGTATTATCACCATTAGTCAATCCACTGCTGGATGAAGGCTTCCCCAAGTCCTGTCTCTCAGAGTTCTCCGATACAAATTGTTTAACTGTGCAAAAATGGGCATCACGTACAATGCTATATCGGAATGTGTATTCGTGAAAAGTAACCGGCTAATGAATTTATCTTAAATATTCTTCTGCATTATTAGGAATTGTGATCACCCACACAATCTTGCAATGCTGCTTTGTCGTTCAGTTGAGTTTTATCACTGCACGTCGCCCGATTCATATTATCCGCCTTTGTAATTCGATGTCACGGTAGGAATGTTTTTGTACGGGACACTTTTAATTAGTTGCCCGTAAGATGTCTGTTGAGTTAAAGAAGCCTTCAATGGATTGTGTGGAGGAACAAGGGGACACTTCAGTGCATATTGCCGGCTTGAGAGCACTGGCTGAACTTCAGCAAGTGATCCCACCCCCACAATCTCAACTTGGCCAAATTCCCATCTCTCTGCATAAGGGAGCATTCTCTAATGAGACCTAATAAGTTGTGCACGCCCGAGTGTTTGTGTGTACGCGCGGCGCTGAATGATGGTGTCCCGGGCTAGCAGACCGAGAGATGCAATCCCGTCAAGTCGGGGTTTGAGACCTGCTGTCGCGCGCTAGCTGGCAGTTGGGTTTGCTCCAGTGCAGCTCAAGACGAAAAAAAACAAAGTGATTAATCTGCGCTTTAAAACTGTTGTGAGAGGCGCCTTTGTTGCCCTCCGTGCGCGCTACGTGCTGCCGTGAACAGAATGCGGCTCCGTGAACCGCACCGTGCTGGAATAGAGAGAAGGGCACCCTTGTTGTTCGTCTTTATCGACGCGGTGTCGGCACGCTCTATCTAATTTACACGGCTTTGATGCTCGCATGAAGGGACCGCATACCGAGTCGAGTCGAAACGTCTCTGTGCTCACACGCGCGCCCTTGGCCTTGTGGCAGAGACCGTCAGACAACCATTGCTGACTTGTCACGTGTGGATTACTAATTGTTTAACGGCAAAAAAAGATGATTGGCCGAGTTGCCCCCTAACCGGGCGGCTGTCTCACCAGATCGTCGCCACCGAAACAGATTTTCAAGCGAGCGATTCGCAATCACAAAAAAAGGTTGTCGTCGAAAACCCAATCAGGAGTTAATTCAGCCCATCATCTCACTAGGGTCGATAAAGTCGCTACCACAACAAGGGCCCTGCAATACTGTCTGCAACTACCTTAACTTAGGAAGCAGCATTTTCTTTTGTTCTGTATTTCTACTCTCTACTGAGTGACACCTTCCCCTACCCGATCATCATTTAAATTTACAAGTTCATAATAACTTGCTCAATTCAAGAAATGTGTTTAATTATAATCGGACGCATTGGCCTTATTACTCTATTTGAGGGCCGTATTTTAAATGTGCTCTGCAGCAGTGATTTTTAACAACGTCGTTTTCTCGAACTTCCTCTACTAGATTAGTACCTTCATGAAGGTTGGCTTAGACACGTACTCGGTGAGTCTTAAAGAACGCCAAGTTTTTGAGTCTCTATCATCAAATGAGCAGTGGGCAATGTTCATCTCCAATGTAATTTCTGAGCCAGTGGTGTAAATTCCACCTTGCTATGGCAGAGGATAGTCGGCGCACAGGCTAATGTAAGAAGGGTCAAGGTGGCTTCACACTGGATCGTTTAAATCCGTGAAGTGCAAATCACGACTTACGTTGCGTGAAGCGTGCTCACATCACCACGGTTGACCGCGACGCTACGCGTAACGCAGCGTGCCACCTTCTTGATGACGATCGCTTCATCGTCGTGCGATCACCCCTCTTTGCTCCTCCTTAACCCCGATCGACAGGCGGTTTCTCTTACCGTTCACTTGACGCTCAAAGGCGCAACTTTGTGAACGCAGCGCCACGTTAACTCTCCACCTCCGTGACCACGTCACTTAAGTGGGGGCTCCAAGTGGTCAATACGCTAGGCTACGTGATTTTTGCACGACCCAGCGTGAACCCGCCCTTGGGTCGCATGATAGCTGCATATTCTCAACAACAACAACAACAAAACGCTCCTTTGAAGAATTCTCAAAAAGAAAAAGATGTTTGGGGACGCCCGGCTCCCGTTGCGAGTCTCAGCAGGGTGACTTAATGATATAAGTGGGTGGGACCCACAAAATTGGCCACCTTGCCCGCGAGCTTTGAATTAATCAAGATCTGGCGTCTGGTGTGCATTCTTAAGTACGGCTCGAGCAACACGAGAGCAGAATGTGTGATGAATCCCCCCGCCTAAGACTCGGTACACACCGACAGGAGGGAAGCAATCTCAAAGGCCGACAAACGCTTAGCCCATTATAATTCAGATCCACACCCCCGGCCCCCCCCCCCCCCCCACCTTTGCACGCAGCCAAAGCGCATTTTTGAATGTGCGCTTGCCGAAGCAATATGATTGCCAGCCAATCGTGATGTGCGCTAACCTAACTGCCGTGCGTTTCTGCCCCTGAAGTGTAAGCGTGCAGGCTTCTTAAAACCGTCAGAATACATTAAACATTTCACAGCTGCCTATTCATGATGGCACCTTCTCTTGAGGCATTCATTATGTGATCAGCGATACTTGTGGTGCTTCGATTGCAAAGTCCGCACAGTCCGAGTAGCAGTGGCGGTCGTCACGTTTGTTGTTATTGTTATATATTGATCAGTTCTTCAACTTAACGCGGATGGAAATATATCATATACTGTGGCGTCACCATGGTCATAGAAAATTGACATGGTGGTCATCTGTGGTTTTATTTATATATAGATACATATGGTGATGCATATCGGCAGCGATATAATATGTGAATGCTACCGTGTAGTGAAATTATTGTTTTTGAATGGTTTTGTGAATTAATGCATTTGGTGTTCTTCCCCTCTGAAGGTAAACCTGTCATGATCATCACTGAATTCATGGAGAATGGATCCTTGGATTTATTCTTAAGGGTAAGTAGCAAAGCCACTTTACACCACTGCTATCATTGGCAAAGTCAGATTCACTGGTTCATAGAGCAAAACGATGTTGGTATTGCATTCATTCACTCCGTCGTCCCTGCTAAAAAACGAATTCATTGTTATTACTGGGCACAGGAATTAAGTTGAAATTAACGACTGAAACATGACGTATACCTTTTCTGATCCAGAACTATTTCTCAAGCATACTCAAAGCTGCTTCTTAACTGAAGCTACATGCAATGCAACATTTACACGACAGTATATACAGACACCCAGCTAGGCCAGTGGTACATTTTCCACCTGTCCTGGGATTCCCAGGATTTTCTTCTTTTTTTATTCTGAGATATTCTTCTTTCGACGACGTGGCCTGGTTTTTGTTGTACCTCAGTTGTGGCAACCCTCACCATTTGGCAGGGCAAATATAACACAGTGTCTACATATGCTATATAAATGTGAAAGTATTATTATAGAGACGGCAATTCAATGCCTGCAGATGGCTTATTGATTTAAATTAAAGGGATAATTGCAGCCCAGGCTCTTTCCAGGGTCAATAAAATTTGTACCATTTTGGGGAAGTCAACATTGGTCATGCAATGCAGACACAGAATGAGAATATTGATACTGGAAGAGAAATCCGATGAGCTATAAAGCTCTATTTCACAGATGTCAAGTAGGGGCGGGTCATAAAGTTACAAAAACGAACAATACAAAAACGCCATAGGAGTTAAAAGTATAGGAAAGGTAAACAAATCACGAAACAAAATAAAAAGATACTTAACTTTTGCCGTAGGAATGTGGAATTTGCAACACTGGCTCAAAGCCAGATGTCTAAGTGTGGGGCAACCACAATGCTCATTTAAAGGGAGAGAGAGAGAGAGATACACTTTGACTTTCTCCAGCCGTGCCAGAGATAAATAAACGTCAAATAAAAGTGCGGGCAAACCTGAAGGGCTTTGCAAATGCCCACGAGCTTTTCGGCTCGGAAAAGGCTTCTCCGTTCGATACCGAGGTGCCCAGCGGTGTCTCGGCCAGCTAATATTCACGGTGTGCGCGAGGTGCGGTGAGGTTAATAGTGCCAGTGCACCCTATTCCCACCCGATACCGAAGCGCTAAGTGTGTTTGCCTGCAACGTACACGGGACCATTTCCCCAGTGGTGAGCCGAGCCAGCAACCTCATTACTTTGCACCACAGAAATGACTGACACTCGTACGTGGCGAGGCCTAATGAGCACATTCTTTTTAAGGAGCCGCCCATGGGATTTTACTAATTAATCTGCGTACGGGTAAGCACATTATTTTCATTAACTCGTTTCCGTTGATGCGGTGTCCGTGCGCCTGCCCCGTCGTACAATGGGCAAGTGAAATTGAAACCAGCGTTGTGCGGTTTTTTTTTGCGCGCGATTCAACTCGGTCACTGATTGCAATGATTATCGCGACGGTTGTAATGATTGCAGCTCACCCTTGCATGCTTATGGTGAGTGTAGTAAACCGTATACACAGGAGTCGGCCATCTGTGGCACAGTGGTCAGAGTGAAATTTGCCTCGCAAATGGGGCTCAACTCAACGCATCATGCCCCGCTGATAAAGCTACTACCACTTTTTTGGGGGGTCAACGATGGTTGACTTATGGATAGATTGGTCTCCCGCCATGGGGATGTGAAATTTCCACCAATGGATATTGGGTCGTCAATGCCGATTAGTGTCATTCACTTACTCATTTGGAGCAGAGAAACACTTTGACACACTTAAACACGTTCAACCACATAGACTGTTAGGTGTGGACACTGTTAGTAAGCACCTATTACAGCTGGCAACGTACACAAGCGCCTCGTAGAACCAGCACCACACTCGGCTGCCTTTGTCTCCCCAGTGCTGATATTAACTGATAATTTTTGGACGACTTGACAGAGGGTGAAACACGTGCCATGTTCAGATACCCAACTGCGCAGGTATTGCATGTGACCAGGAATGTGAATGCATTGCAACACATTGTACTAAATACCACATTACCATTCCCTACACACCCATAGATATATATGGTTATACACATATGCAGTTACATGCAGAGTGCCTCCATGTCCCAATGATGACTTCCCCACGAAGTGGTGATGGCACAAACGTGACCTGGAAACTTGTACATTTGCAATTTTGAGTCGAACACTTCTGAAAACAGTGCCACGTACGCGTGAGAGTTGACAGACTCGTATACCAACACAAAACTCCCAACAGACCTACATTATTCATGGTAGAGTTCGTTTTGGCCTTTTTTTGAAGGTCACCAATGAGTGTTAAAGCGGTGCAGAAGGCAGGCAAACCCGCTCTATACATTGACACCAAATCACCCGTAAAAATGCGTTACTCCAAGCGTGTGCGGCTGATAAGGTTATTACTTATTACTGTACCATGACCTGATCACGGTCATTGAAAAAGGCCTGTCAAATTTTGACAAATGGACATTTAAATTATACGGAATGCCTAACCGTCTGAATTAATGACTATTCAACGCTACTTAGGTTGATGGAGTGCCATTTTTGGTCATATGTGGCAAAGTATATGCATTTCTCAGTGCTTTTTTCTTTAAAATACAGTAATTAGAACATCTGCATTGAAAGGCAGTATTGCCAGAATATTCATGAATTAATCTTCGTAAGTTTTGACTTACTCATCCAGACTGTGACAGTTAAAAGGGTGTTTGCCATAAACGGGCCACTTCCAGGAGTTGTGATTGAGAAGTTTGAGATTAAGTTTGGAAAAATGCATTGGCAATGATGATTAATGAATCTAATTAACTGTTATGTTTGGGCAATCAATCATAAGAAACATTTTAAAAATTACGTTGAGACATCGATATTGTCATGAGTCCTATGGTTCCTTATGAGGGGCATAATTAAACAAATATTGACTACAGGAAGCAAGGTTATTGCGATATTACAAGCAGTGGCTAATTAAATGCCCTACATAATTAATTCACTATAGACTTGCATGTTTTACAAAAGAAAGAAAAAAACATGAAAGCAACTTAAAGTTTAAGTGAACACTGGACAATGTTCAAATCCATTGCTGGTCCTGAGAAAGTGGTGGAAACTTCCACATGTGTATGACAGGGACAAGTACATCCACAGCACAGCCACCAGTGTTAGCTATGGCTGAAATGGCTCATGAATGTGTTGATTACACGAACATGACTATGTTAAACATCAGTAATGGTTAAGACAAACTGATTGGAGTTCTGGCTGGATGGTGCGATCTGAAAATTGAAATCTAAAATCACAATCAGATTCTGACTCTCAGGGTGATTAAATCGGAACAACGTTGATGGAAGTCATCAGTGGGTTTATTTTTTCCCACCCATTTCTGTATTTTTGGACAAACTGGTCTCTGCCGTAGAAATTGTGAAATGTACATCTGTGGCTAATGGTTACCAATGTAGACAAGTCCCCATCTCTGCACGTGTAAGCAAAGGCACAACACTCCAACTTGCTTTTCATTGAATCTGCCAATGTTATTTTGGTTCAAATGAGGTCAGTTTACCCACACGGCATCACACCTGCCAACACTTTCCAATGTGATAATTACCATTTTTTTTTGGTTCGCTATCAGAATTAGGCACAGAATTGCACTCAGTCACCCATTCATTCACGCATGTACATATATATGAACGCAATATTTTGATACGAGCAAGTGTGCACGGCTGTGAGTTCACACCAACATATAGAGTCTTAATGAGCTAGGACTATCTGGCACGGGCCTTAAAGTTGGGGTGGTCAGTGGGCTTGCCTGACCAGCGGATTACATGAGACGCATGCATATAATGCACTGCGTGGTGGGTATTAGTGACCCGGTATTAATGAGATCACGGACTATGACAGCAGAATTAATGGGATTTATTGCTCTGTCGTGTGTGTGCATGCCACATAATGGTTGTACGCCCCGGAATGAGCCGTGTTTGTTCATGAGCTTCATTATCAATTACACTAATAAAAATGCTCCGTGCAAGACAAACTACGTAAAGATCATAGACCAATTACTTAAGCGGACCGATAAACAATTAGCAAAATTGCTGGCACTGTTTCAGGCTTTTATAATTCAAAAATTATCAGTGTGTATTTTTTTGTCCGTGTCTTACAGAGTGTTTGCATACTGGTTAGCGTGTTGTGCTATGAAACTTGCCCAAGCCCAATGTCTCACGCATTCGTTTTATTCAGGCAAAAACCAGAAAGGAACCATTCAGGAAATGTTCAGAATCGCTCAGTTCCTGCAGCGAACGGCAATCCGAACACGCACCGGAGAGGTGCGGAGGAATAGGATCTCGCAATGTGCTAACCACTGCAACTGCTCGCCACACAACACACGCGCGGCACTCACACCCACGACTCGACACGCACACACACAGGCACACGTCTCTATACAACCACGGGGCTCATTGGACGTTTGGTGTAGATAAATCTCCACTAATGTTCGGGTCACAGCAGGGACTTTTATATCCTCCTCCTCCTGCTATTATCCGTGCGCTGCGGTTCTGATGATGACCACCATCATCGTTTCATAAGAGAATTACATCTTTGCAAAGAGCAGTTTGTAGGTTCACATTTCATTGCACTTTCACCGGGAGAGTTACGTGTGAGATTCTGGTGTTACAAGCAGATACATGCAGAGCACACAGCACCCTGTGCCGTGCTATATCATCTTTATAGTGATGCGTGTTTACTGAGCACAAAATCCAATAGAAAGTCATGTGTCATAGGGAATTGTGCCGTAAAGACGTCTGTCGCTTTACAATGCTGTTCAATTATTTAATATTTTTTCTTAGGAGCCTATGTGCGTGTTGGTGCTGCATTTTTATTGTTTTTTTTTTAAAGAATGCTTAAACAGTGCCGGTGAAAATGTATAGCTTGAAAAAATTAAATGGGCCCGAGTCTCGTGGGGACTTTTGATGGGATCATAAGACCGGCAGACAAGCAATGCAGATGGAGGGAAGGTTACTGAGATGCACATCCGACAGCGTTGCCGAGAGGTCGGTAACAGAGGGACATAGCACGAATAGCAGACTACTTTAAGAGCGAACTTTGGAGGTCAAGTGTTGACCGCAAGCAACTGAGATATATCGCAGGAGGAAAGCAGATGTGGCGAGATATGGCTGCATAACTCCAATTGGCCATGATCTATTGTGTAAATTGTTCTCATTTCATACTCATTTAAACCATTGCAGTCCACCACGCTGAGTGTGAAGCATGAGAGGGGAAATGGAATTTCTTTCAGGGAAGCATTCATTCAAATGGAGACTTTTCAAACGCATTCCATCGCCGCAAATGTACGTGCTAAAAACTGGTGTTTAGAAACACTGGGAATTGACTGCGAAGCATCGATATCTAATGCACTCCACCCTTGTCTCATCAGCCCAATTATGCTACTCGCAGTGTAATAGACCTACTGATTACCTACCAAAGCAACGTAACATTGACTTAACCTGCCGCTGTTCTCATAATGTATAGGTCGTTGCAATGGATTCGTTTATAATTATAGTCAAACTTGTTCGTTAAATTGCAAGCAAACTGCATTCACAGCCAATCGTTTGCTCCTGAAACAATGCTTATAAACTCAGTTGTATTTATTTATACATGTACCCATGCCAAAATTACAACCTATTTCACTCCACCAGTGAATGAAGATCTCCCAATGCAAATTCAGTTAGAGGGGATTTCCCGACCATACTTTGGTGAATATGGGGGGTGGGGGAGGCGAGGGGTTGGGGGATTGCAGGATCATTTCTGTTGTCACTCACCGCCGATGTTAGCCGTGGCCAGGAATCAAACTGAGTATGCCGAGGCAGTTGTACGAACCAACGTGTCACCCATTTATGACGGGCGAGCAACCAACACGTGTGTTTTTGTTTGTATGCAGTCAAAATCAAGTCTCAAAGTGTTGCAATGGTCAGATGATCAGACTGTTCCCCGCCCTGGCAATGTGGAATTTCACTGCTGGCTCAAGGCCACCGATGGAGATCAATGCCGCGTCAATGCTCATTTGAGCACGGAGACGATTGACGTTGCCTCGGATTTGACCAGATATGCATCACTACGCTGACTTTTATCTTGGGAAGGGCCACAGGCCAGCAAGTTCAGATTCCAATTGCCACTGTGGGTTGTGAATTATCGCCAGGAGTAGAGCCCTGCTTAGGCGGAACTTAGCAGAGCACACGCTCAACTTTGCCACAATTTTCTCTCCGCACGTGGGCAGGTACAGACACAAACGCACATCAAGTAACCAGCAGTGCGGTAAACTGGGACGCTATTTAACAGCCAAGAAGAACCAAAACTATCCCCCATTGAAAAGAAAAATTAACAAAGCAATTGCCAGCCTATGACCACGTAGTGTTGCGTAATCCATTCAAAAGTAATTCCCTGAGTGTCGGGATGAAATTTAATTACGGGAAGGTAGCTAAGCTAAATCTCTAACCTGCTGCTCAGGAATAAAAGGCTGTGTATGCAAGGCCCAGGAGAAAATTATCACGCTAACCCTGGCGTTTCATTTGTTTTGTGGTATTATGCAAAGCATTATTTTAAGCAGACATGAGCGACAAAGTAAAACTAATGCCGTTGGTGCTGCGGTTAAATGTGACGATGCCAGGCAATGCTGTGATGGGTTTATGGTTCGAGGTTTGGATTGGAAAATAGTGTAAACAAGATAGATTTACATTTGTTTCAATTATCTGTGGTTCCATAATATTATTACTGTGCATACGATGATATTGAAATCTAGATTTGAAGTTTTCTTTTTCGGTAAAGTCACGTAGGTATAAAAAATAAAATAAATTTAATCACGACGTTTTGGGCGCAACACGAGCATCTGTCATCAGGTGGGACAACCACAGCAAGAAACAACTGCCAACTTCAGCAATTGTTTCCTACGTGACTTTACCGAAAGAACCATAGAGTAAGGATATTGAAAGATAGTGAATGGGTGCTGTGTTATCATAAAGGCACCTGACATTTCTTTGAAACTGGTTTTGGTGTTTGGTTACTTGTCCTTTCCCCGCATTTCCGATACATGCGGTTGGCTATGTACGGTGTGAAAGAAGGTCAGCATACATACATTCCAACAGAGATTCAATGAATTGGTACAATTCTAGATCTCCAATTGATTGATTAAATAATTCGTTTCATGGCCTTTCTCTTTCAATATTAGTCGTATTGTTTCCCGTCTCGTTTGTACATTTTAGTTACCTCTAATAGCATAAATGGAGTATTGCCATATATTTATCATGTAATTTTCATTTTAAAAAATCGATTCTCACATGCACAATTTTATTTGCTTATCGGTAACATTTTAAACCATGAATCTATGCATAATTACACGCCTATTCTCATACGATCAACCTATACGTAAGGAAACATATGCAGTGGCCACATATCATCATCATCAGTTATCACTTCATACTTCATGCTTCACTCAAGTCTAGAGCAGCTTTCAAAGTGCCAATGGAACGAAGAAGCACATTTGAACAGAGCACAGCACACATGCGGTAGTGCACATGAAGTTGGCTGGAGTCACATATATGCACAATCACTTAGGGCACTATTCCGAGTCATGGATAGCTCTGGCTTGGCCTCTAACATGGTTCAGCTTCGCCTTGAGTCACTCAAGTTTGCATGGGAAGCTCAGCCGTGGCTTGGCTCAGTTGATGTAAATCCTGCGAGTGTCTGGGACGATGCTTAGAGCCAGCTATAATTAAGCATGAGCATGGCTTTGATCCAGTTCACCTGAACCAGAGCCAACCCTGAGCCGAACCATGGCTAAGTCTATGTGTCTCGTGCAGTAGCATCCAATTATTTAGCAGCTTAACCTCGGAGCACATGCGCTAAGTCTGGCAAGAAGCAAGCGCTGCACTGTGCTAGTCACATGTCTGTTCTGCCAAGTTGGAGCAAATGCAATTTCACGTGACGTGGAAAATATATCGTTGAGATTTGAACTATATGGCTTGTTTATTTCCTTATTTCAGGGGTACCACGGCGGTGTGATGTGATCTTCCTCGCCTGGTGTGCAGGAGGTCGGGGGTTTGATCCCGACCCTGACACCTGCTGTATATTTGAAGCTTTGGTCGCCTGGATTTTTCTCCGGGTCCTCTGGTTTGAGCCCTCCAAATTTTGAAACTTGCATTTAGAGTATTTGGCTGCTATAAATGTTTCCATGATGAGCCTCTTCGTGTATGTATGTTGGACTTCTTTCACACCGTATGTAGCCAACCGTGCTAATCGGAGATGCAGGGGAAGGACAACAAACGTAACACAAAAAGCAGTTCTAAAGAAATGAGTTTGCTATGTCGCTTTGAAAGTGCACAGCTCCAGCGGATTCCTAATATCGGCAGGAAGAGCGTTCCAGACGGCCGCAGAAGCGCACCTGAAAGCGCGCAACGCGGTGGCCGCTTTAGTTCGATGGCCAGCCAAAATGCGCAGCTGCCGCGAGGATGGCCGGAGTTGGTGTGACGATGGTTTGTGCTCCTTGATGAGATAGGCAGAGAGCCTATCATCTGTGGCGAGTACTTTGTGTCTGCGAAATGTTTCACAAAACGAGTTTGCGCCTGGCACAGTGGTGACGTACCGCCGCAGCTCAACACTGCTCTGCGTTCTCTCCTTCCCCTACCCCCCCCTCCCCACATATGCCGGGCACGCAGAAGAACGACGGGCAGTTCACGGTGATCCAGCTGGTGGGGATGCTGCGCGGCATCGCGGCCGGCATGAAGTACCTGTCCGACATGAACTACGTGCACCGCGACCTGGCCGCCCGCAACATCCTGGTCAACAGCAACCTGGTGTGCAAGGTGTCCGACTTCGGGCTGTCGCGGGTGCTGGAGGACGACCCCGAGGCCGCGTACACCACCCGGGTGAGCAGCGACATCGCAGCCCCGCAGGCGAAAGCCGCCGCGCCGTGTGGCCCAATGTATCTCGCTCTCCGCGCGCTGCGTCAGCGTATCCATTCCGGAAGAGGGTCCCGGCAAGTCGGAGCAAAATATCACGACATCGCGCCGAGCAGCGCGCTGCGCGACACGAAAACCACGTGGGCCATGTCGCCCCCCTTTCCCTGCTCAAACAGCCAATGGGGTGGGACCGATCTCCATCGGTGACCTTGAGCCATGAGAGGCAATTTTCAAATGTCTATGGAAGGGACCACTCTCTGCGTAGCATAGGACCGGTTGATTCTTATTTTTTTGTTATTCCCACGAAATGCTCGTTATGTTTGTTGACCGAGAAGGGATGACGGGACGAGCAAAACCCCAGAGGACAATTGTAACTCTCACCGTTCTCATTGAAAGGTGAGCAAATTGGCAATGTATCGCCCTGATGTATTTATGCGTGACATGTGTCATATGTCATGGACATCTGTGAAAGAAGAGCTCATAGCATTTCTCCAGGATAAATCCTGATTCTGATTCTGATATGGAGGAGGACCATGGGATACCATCCACACAACTGTGGCTGTCGGCGGTCAACCGTGCTTACTCGTAAACTATGCGGCCCCGTGATGTTTGCATATAAGTATGCCTTAGTTTGCTGTCCTTTCTCCACCCCGCCGATTAGCACAGTTGGCTACGCTAGGTGTGAAAGAAGTTCAAGTTCAATGTACATACATGCCAGACTGTATCGGGAGATTATAATCTACATCCAAAGCTCATTGTATAGCTATGGATGTGGTTTCTTGAAAGCACGTGCTTTACAAATGCATGCAATTCAAAGAAGAGGGCACAAGTGAAAAAAGTCCATTTGAACCTTCAGGGCATATGGTCAGGGTACAAATATGTGTCACTCTTTAGTCGCTGATGTTAATATTCAACATATGCTACGCAAAATATGCGGCGCCCAACATGCCACGCATACTTGTCAAATTACGACCAACGCAGTTTGCATGTGCCGTGCATTATCGATAAAGAGAGAAAACGTTCATGGAAATTCTACCCAGCATCAAAACATACTTACGCGACTTTTATCACAATAGAGAAAAAACTTTTTTTTTATTAAAGCCACATT
Source organism: Entosphenus tridentatus (assembly GCA_014621495.2). Taxonomy (NCBI): domain Eukaryota; kingdom Metazoa; phylum Chordata; class Hyperoartia; order Petromyzontiformes; family Petromyzontidae; genus Entosphenus; species Entosphenus tridentatus. The sequence continues at coordinate 5,479,739 of CM025648.2, read as the reverse complement.
TATAAATATATATATATTTTTTTATACGCACAGTGTGTTGGCTGTGAATAATGTACGTATGTATGTTGAACTTCTTTCACACCGTACGTAACCAACTGTGCTCATCGGAGGTGCGAGGGAAGGACAACAAACTGAACACACAAAAAGCAGTCCCCCACTTTATTCATTGATGCACAAATAAATCAGGGAGGTCATAATTGTTTGGCACGTCATGAATTGTGCCAAGTCCTCGCATGCTGTGGCCAGCCAGTAATTTACATCTGCTAATAACTTCGTTTTTAAATTGAAAGGCCCACTTAGTGGACTGTGTTGTGCATCTCATTTAATTCAAAGACTCGTGCAGCAAATTACATTCACGGGACCTGGTTGATTTGCTGCGAGACCCCGTCACGGATAATTCAAACACGCAACAGAGAGCATTGGTAGCAGCATGGGGCACTGTCGCATGCCTAACGTGTCTAAACACAGTGATAAGGGGTGCCTTTTGAGCGCCAATCCAAATCGGTCGAATCGCTAAACTTTTTTTTTTGACAAATTTGCACGCCCCGTGCACTTTGCTAAATTAGACATTTAAGACCCCCGCTTGACTTAAATCACTCCGAGCGGTGGTCGCGTAGTTGTAACCGTTTCATGTAAATAGAATGAGAAAAATAAAAAATATATATTTTGTGCGGGCCAAAACATTTTCGGGTTCAATTGATTTTCACGAACTTAATGAAGCATCAGGGATTGTACTGACAATGGAAGACATCGCAACGATAACCATTGACGCTGCATCAGAATGGAAACGCTTATAATAAGATAAAACGTGGGCAGTGATCAATTTTAAATAATCAACTGCCTTCAGATTTTTTTTTTTTGCAAAGCACAGGCATTGTGATGTGGAGCCTCAAGCTTTCAAGACGCGTGTGATCAGTAAAACATCTACGGCGGCTTTCGCGATCATTATTATCCATTATAGAGGTTTTTACAAATTTTTATATTTGGCCGCATCCACCTCTTGTGGATTACATGATGGTGTTTGCAACTCCACTGCTAGATGAAGGCATCTCCACATCACGTCAATCTTGGAGTCTGTTTGATCAGAGTTTCAGGCTGGTCAGCGCTGCTCGGTGAAGAGGGGGAAGTTGAGAGAGAAGGGGAGCAGTTCACGTATCACCCATTGCCGATGTTGGCCGTGGCCAGGAATTGAACTCGATCGACCGTGGTAACGGCGCAATGCGTGAACCACTGTCCAGTCACGCCCCCCCCACTCCCACCCCACTTTCTCGCGTTGCCCGTGTACAAATCACCGTGAATGCATGAAATCCCGGGAGAATTTTCAGCCCAGCAAGGTTGAGTTTGGTCAGTCCTTAGATGCGAGATTTTCTGGTAACAGACTTTGGCTGTGATGTGGCCAGAAGATACCAGAACAGTAATGCATTTGAGTGTTACCCCCCCCCCCCCGCCACCTTAAGATGCCTGCTAACTCTGGTTTCCTCCCAAGTGCCAAACACACACTCGTGGGAATTGACCAATCATCGCAATTCCGGACAGCGCTTGAAACAAGTTTCAAAGAGAGCCTTGGTGAGGCTTTCCCGGGTGACGGTGGTAAGTAAAAAAAAAAATCGCCATCGCATCGCTGACGATTGTGTACGTCCCCCGGTGCTGCGCGCGTTGCAGGGAGGGAAAATCCCCATCCGCTGGACGGCCCCGGAGGCGATCGCCTACCGCAAGTTCACGTCGGCGAGCGACGTGTGGAGCTACGGCATCGTCATGTGGGAGGTGATGTCCTACGGCGAGCGGCCCTACTGGGACATGAGCAACCAGGACGTGAGTTCGACCGACCGACACCTGCCTGGCAGCCATCGCTCTCCTGATTTTATGTCATTCAGAACCAACACGTCGGATGCGTTGTGTTGCACACCCACCCGTTGTGAAATCTGGCTTCGTGCATTTAGCAGCTTCCCCCCCCCGCCCCCCGCTGTTATGAGTTTGAATCCAATTTCACTTTTTTGTATTGAACAGAGCCCCTTTTCTTGTAGATGGAGTACTCTTGCCAATACAATCTGGTGAGTTTTTAACACCAATATCATCCATAATGTACTCAAATTGGACATGTGGATTTGCTCTCCAACACATCGGTGTGCTGTACTAGTAACGAATTGGCATGTTCTGTTTACGTGACAAACCTTACTAGTCGGCTGTGTCGGGTGGTAGCGGGTTAAACAACACATTTATATTTTTAAAAAAACTATATTATGTACAATCTGGTGAACCAGCAGCATTTGTTTAACGAACCCGACTCTGCTGATGAGGCCAAGAAGGTCCAAACCAGTCCAGAGTCTGCTTTCTTCAACAAATACCACTGGATAACATTAGTCTTGACAGGCAAAAGTCTGATGGACTAAAGCATATGGTATTGTTATGTGGAGAAACATGAAAGAAGTGCCTGTATCTCCAAGTTTTCATTTTTCTCTCTACTTGAGACACTGTGTGTGTGTGGGAGCGATAGTGCAGCGGTTAGCGCGCTGCGCTATGAACCCGGCGACACGAGTTCGATTCCCACTCACGGCCAACACCAGTGACGATTCTCTGAACCGGTCCCGGGCCTCCCCTAGGTCGACTCAGCCTCAAATGAGTACCTGGTGCGGTGTGTAAACATCACCACTAGGGAGACAAAGGCGGTCGGGCGTGGTGCTGGCCACCCACCGCCTCGTGTACCGTTGTGGCCTTCATAGGTGCTCGCTAACAGCACTTGCCCCTACAGTCTGTTAAGGCTATATGGGGGATCTTTTTTTATCTTTGTGTGGGTGGGAGCAGTGGAGCACTGCAAACCAAGCAATCTGACTTCAAAACCCGGTCTTAAATAGTTAATTTAGCACAAATTGGCAGAGCCACTCGATTCATAAATCGAATGTTACGTATTCAAATTCTGGTTTGGGGAGGTGATCCAGCCAATCATCTCTGCAGATTCTATAAAATTTGTACCATTTGAGGGAAGTTGGCAGAGATTATTCTTTGGAGATACTATCCCACATTAACCTGCGAGGCTTTAAAAGGGCACACCCCAATAAACTTGAAGGAACTAATACATTTATATATTCCATCAGAGTCCTTAACATCTTCTGATCTCCAACTGCTCAGCACTCCCAGGTCTAGGTTGTGCGCTTTTCGTGATCGGGCTTTTGTTAGCGTGGCACCCACGCTATGGAACGCCTTGCCAATTGAAATCAGGGCAATCGGAGTCAGTAGATACATTTAAGTCCGCTTTGAAAACCCATCTCTTTAAAGTGGCCTTCCATCTTTAGTTTGGTCGTTTGCTCTGGTTCTGTTTTTATTTCCTGCTTGTCATGCATCGCGCATTGGGATCATCGGATGGAATGCACATTATGAATTTGAAATATTATTTTTATTATTTTCCCCCACAATGCGAATGCAGAATTGACCCAATGGCATAGGGCCCATCAACAGAGATAAGTACTGTCCCAGTGCTCATTAGGGCATGGTGACACGTTGCATTGTAACACATGGTGACACGTTGCATTGTA
>CM025648.2:5448581-5476199 GCA_014621495.2 Entosphenus tridentatus | reverse complement strand
AAACATGGTGACACGTTGCATTGTAACACATGGTGACACGTTGCATTTTAACACAGCGTGATAAGTACTGCCACGGGATCCTCCCAATACACACATCTATATTATGTCAGTGTCAAACTGCTCATAATTCACTTACTGCATTTGCGAGTATTTGTGCGAGTGTGTATATATACGTGCAGTGGGGTGTGGTAGTATGGTGGTTCGTGCACTGTGCTACGAACTGAGCAACCAGAGTTAAATTCCTGCTCACAGCCAACATCACCAATGAATATCTGAACCGGTCACTGGGGCTCCCTTAGGTCAACACGGCCTTAAATGAGTAGCCGGTGCAGTGTGTAAATATTGCCACGAGGAAGACAAAGGCGGCCAGGCGTGATGCTAGCCACTCGCCCACTCGTGTGCCGTGCGGGCCTTCATAGGTGCTCGCTAACAGCACTTGCCCCAACAGTCTGTTTAGGCTGCACAGGCTATCTTTGTATTTGTATATGTTCATACAAGTATACATACTGTACATGCATATGTATAAAATTCAAGAGGACAAATATATTATAAGCAGACTGTGACAGCTGGTTCTTTGATGCAAAGAAATGAAAGCAGCAATCTCTTGCTTTGCTTTGATGCACCACTGGAAATGACCTTGAGTAGATATTGAATGAAAACAAAATCTCACCCTTGAGATGCAGTGCACAACAACGCCACTCATTACGGCGCGGATGGCTGTAACGTTTGAAAAAATAATCCATGTGAGAGCGTGATATGGGATGCTTCCCAACATAGCACGTTTTCAAATCGCATTTCACAAGAAAGAGTTTTCTGTCTCCTTCCCAAAATAATTTCCCATCGCTACGTTACACGTGTAAGTAGGATACACAGAACTATCATCCTAGAGCCTACTTTTGGACGTAATAATTAATAGAGGCTTCGGCAATTGCTGAGGGCATCGCCCAGTAAGATGTATAAATATTGTGCCGTACGTAAAAAAAAATACCACTTTGGGAATTCAAGTATGGTTCTAATCGAAAAAAACTGACGCTTGCCATAATAACATGTAATTTCCACCAGCGGCTGAGGCTTGTCAGTGGAGATGAGTAGTGCTTAGTGCTTGCGTAAGCATGAGAAGTCTTTTGTGGTAGAAATATATACACTGTACAGTACATATATATAAAAGTATACATGATATATATTTTAATAGATATATGCTGAATATTTTTTGTAGACGTTTTGGTAAAGGTGCAACTCAGCAATTGCACGCTCACACCACCGCTGTCAGAAATCCCTCCATGGGGAACGGCTCTATAGGCCTCCCCTTCCACAATGCCCAGGTGTCTTGAAAGAGGAGGGCATACCCACACTCTACCCCACCACAGGCGAGCTGCCCATCAATTGACCGTGGTCGACTCGTCCACGTGTTATTGCGTATTGTATCGCCAACGGACAAGGAGAGACCCTCGAATTGAGTCCACGTAAATTGTGACGGACTAAAATGAGTACGAAGGGTAATTGTTCCTTGGTTGGAGGTCATAACCAATCATAGACGCTTTTCACAGCTTAATAACAGCTTACAATTTTAAAACACCTCACCCCCATTTAAGTACGCAGTACAATGGCCAGCCATTCGGCAGTGTCCGTGTTAATTAGGCTGCGAGCTTTTGTGAATATTCAAAAGCACGTTATGAATGGCGCAGATCCCGAATGTCAGGTTCACAATGGAGAGGGGGTGTGTGCACAGGAGGTGCTTTCTGAACCCATCTGTGAGCGCGGAATAACAGTTGTACCCGTGTTAAGTACTCTAATGGAAAAGTTTACATAATTCATTCGCGGCGACTGCACATTTTAACGTCTACCTGTTTCCCTCCTTGCACAGCAAGGTTGCGATGTGGCATTCTGCAGACTTAAACTGTCGAGTGATGCTCAACGTCGGCTGCGTTAGTTGAGCTGCAAAGTCGTTTCGGCCCAGCTTGACCCAAGTGCTCAGCTATCGACACACTTATCAGTGCTGCCTCTAACTTATTACAGACCAATTCAGACCTCATTGGTCAACGCTCGTCCTACGCAGTGGCATCACAAGGGAGAAACACAAACAAATAGACGAAAAAACGTTGCCCGTATTGAAACCGCTGAATGCCGTAAGGACCTACAAAATCTAATTCCATGTACCCGTATGGGTTCATAGGTATGGAAGTGAGTCCTTCAAAGACAACACGGCACACAACCTGCTGGGATTAACGAATGCACAGCGTCACGCATATGAGAAACGTTATCGCGGACCTTTGTTAAAGATCGTAAATGCTTGCCTCATCTTTCCCAATGACATACATGAGAGATAATGAAAACAAGCACTCGTGACTGCTTAAATACACGTGCTATCAGATCAGATTCTGTAAATTGAAAAGACTGAATATCAAGTACCATTTTTCTTAGCCTTTGTGGAATTTTAAAATGCATTGACTGGGTAGAAATTGATACAGCCAAGGCCGAAATAAAAAAAAAACGCACATGAAAGAATGACTAAAAAAACCCTTTGACAAGAATGGAATAGCTACAGTGTCTTTAAGGAACAAAATAGAACACATTTGAGAAACGGAGGCGGATAAGGATATATGTTGTCGCCAAATGTATCAGCAGTTACTTGAGAAGACGTTTATACGAACAATTCTACTGGAGAACCAAACGCAAACATATTTTGTGTGTGCTATGAAGAAGGGCCATTTCCTGATATGTTCCCAATTATATATATATATTTTTTTTCATTTTCAGACCATAGTGTTATTGACGAATGTTTTGAGTTGTCTTTGATATTCTTTGAATGTATTCATTCAGATGCTTGAATAACAGCAGTTGTTTGGATAATAATCGGTATGCGGATAAGAGGAGCTACAACGTAAAGTGATGTTTCTATTGTTTACTTACCCTGGCAAAAATAATACTTGTCACGTACTTCCTCATAGCCCGTTCGACACGTACACTATACATGTACAACCGCACGTGATTGTAAAGTCCAGCCGTAATTGTTGCTGGTCAGTCTTGCATTGGGCCACTCTTTCCACACGTTGGTGTTCGAGAAATCTCTGTACATAGTCTTGTTTTTTTTAAGCCACAGTGTTCTCTCTCTCCCTTCTCTTTGTCCTGTGCCTAGAGCATCCGTGCTTTGAGAAGTAAGAAAGGTTCACAGGACACTCGTGCTGCCTGTACACGGAGTGCTGTCGCTGTCAAACATAGTTTGGGGGGGGGATATACACAAGCGAGTTGAAAGAGAATTTCTTTTGAATGGAAGCTGGTAAAACAGGCAGTGGAAAAAATATTTTAACGATGAAAATAAAACTAAATATTTGGAATTTTTTCTGCTGATTAGCCCATACATGGATACCACAACTTTCAAAGTTCTTTTCATGCTGCCTTTTTATTCGCTTATTAAAACCAAAAAGTTATCATTCGTGTTATTGTGTTGGAGTTTGGGGTTGTGCTTCACATAGCTGAAATTTACATTGTGGCTGGTGTTTTATACTTCACTGTAGCTTAATTGCTACTACCAACAGCAGAGTTAGGTTGCTTGCACAAGCGAGGTAAAATTGTCGAATGAATATTATAGCATGCTGTGTTATGATAAAAATATGCTCATCATCATCTGCAGCCAAACGTTTAGCATTACAAACTTGCAAAATTAGTTTGGAACTATTTAGTAATCGCCTTCCGTAGAAACACATATCTTCACCAACCTTCACCTGTCCACTACGGAAAATTATAGATACATGCACACACATGTGAGACACACCCAGACACACACACACACACGTGTTTGTCTCTGTCTATAAATTTAATCACACGCGTACATGCACAATGTCTCCTGGTGGCAGTGTGGCAGACCACCTTGGCTCACAATGGAAAGAGTTTAAGTTCAAATCCCATCTGGAAATCGACACAGACTGATAAGCCCCTTCAGTGTCAACACAACGGATAGGACATCTTTTGATTTAACAACATAATATTGCGATACTAATCTTCCTGAAAGTGTGACCTGGTACAATATGTAAAATGTACATCGGAAGGGGATTTAACAACTGTTTGAAAACTAACATTGTAAGGGCACGTCCCGTGGCCCACTGGGGTGCTTCGTCAATGTATTCCTCCTCAGTTGCTGATGTTCAGCATTGTGCCAGATACTCGTATGGAGCCGAGTTAACCTAGGGGATATCCAGGACAGGCTTTAAAAAAAAAAACATGTATTATTGATGTGAATGGCTGGGAATCCAAGCGAGGTCACTGTGATCTTAGCACAGTGTGCTAACCAATGTTTCAACGTGAGTACACGTGCACAAGACAAAGACAAAGATACCCCGTGTAGACTTCACAGACCTTTTTGGGCAGGTGCTCTTGGCGAGCACCACCTGTGCGGCACACGAGGGGGTGGGTTGGACAACACCACGCCTGGCCACTTTTGTCTCTCTAGTAGATTTTCTGTTTGCACATATTCACTTTAAGATGTTTTCTTGTTCATGTTTTTTTTTTGTTGCGGTTGCACCTGATTCAAGAGCCGAATGGCTCACAGGGCTATACCTAATAAATGAACTTTGAATAATGAACTTAGTAGCGATGTTGACACACTGCACCAGATACTCATTTGAGGCTGCGTCGACCTAGGGGATTCCCAAGTCACTGGGTAACCCTAGTGGAATGCACTAATCGCTACACTACCGCTTCCAAACACACACACACCCCCCAACGAAGTTGTGAATGTCATGGAAACAAAATATACACCAATAACAAAAAGGCACCGCTCGAGTTTGCTCTCGACATTGGCGAATGCCAATCTTTGAATCAACAAAAAAAACCTGCGCAAGAAATGTCTCTTGTTTGTTTATTTATACAAATTCTCAAACATGCTCATGGAAGCAAAAGCAAGCTCGTTGTGTCCGTGCACATTCGCAAATACAATATAAAGAAGGACACGTAAAAGCTCACGTTATGAATGAAGGACTGGCAAAAAGAAAAAAAACTGATGATGGATTGGTAGGTGGTCATTTTTTACCATTCATCGCTGCTTTCCCAAGCCACGATCATTGTTGTTCTGTATCCTGCCTCAGTTTCCCCGTATTTTCCACTCGCCGTTTATCAACAGTGTCAAGCATTCTCACACACACACACGACAACTTCCTCTGAGGTGCTGCTATAAAATACTGGGACGTTAAGCTTTCCCACCTCATATTTTTGGTTCTTTCGGTAAAATCACGTAGATAGAAAAAGAATTCTAAAAAATAAAGTGAATGAAAATAATACAATCTTTTATTTGTACTATTTTAATAAAAAATAAAGTGATTTTTTTGTTTTTATTCACTTAAAAAGAAAATATTTTATTTTATTATTTGTATTCACTTTAAAATATGTATTATTATTATTCTTTTTATTCACTTTATTTTTTATGATTATTTTTCTATCTATGTGACTTTCCCAAAAGAACCAAAGAATATGAATTCCTGCATTCACTAAAGTTTTAAGTCAAAATTTCCCACCTGAACCTCGCACCGCCGGCATCATTCCCAGTTGTTGAGTGGTCAAGTCTCGTGCTGGATGCACATCATTGGCTGCCAAAACGACATCAGTACAATTAATTGCATCATGTGACTTCAGACTGTCGTGAAATTGCACGTTCCAATGGCAGGGGCTAGCGTTTCCAGAAGATAGCCGCCGTGAACGGCTAACAAACAAAGTGACACTTGTTTATACACACACAGGAGGAATGAGGCGCTGATCTATCTCCCACGCTAGATTTGAACCTACAGCCTGCAAGTGCCATAACCACAATCGATGCTCTAACCGCAACAACACCCGGCTGGATACTTTCATTCTTGATTTGAAGCTTTCGTGACTGCAGGAATGTCCCACCTGATGACGGACGCTTGTGTTGCGCCCGAAACGTCGTGATCTATTTAATTTTATTTTATACCTACGTGACTTTACCAAAAGAACCAAAGTGTATGGATACTCTCATGTTGAGGCAGGCATACTCAAGCAACGATCTAGGTTTGATACCTGCGCAAGGCTGTTGAAAGCATTGGCAATTTATCTATATTAATTGTTCTCTCTTACCAAGTGGGTATGTTTAGGTTTCCATTTGCCGCACGGTATATTATACTTTTGGGTGGAAGGGTCGTAACATTCTGTAACACATGATGCCATGAACCTCCGTGCGTTCTGGTATCTGCATGTTCCACTTTCTGTCTCTCGGGTGATAATTCCAGGCATGCTTATTTACGCACACTTTTTTTATACGCCACGGTGGCGAGATGTTAATCACCTCGCCTGGTATGCAGGAGGCCGCGTGGGTTCGATCCCGACCCTGACGCCTGTATATTTGGAGTTTGCACGTTCGCTCTCCCCATTGCCGCGTCGATTTTTCTTCTGCTCCTCCAGTTCTTCCCTTCACATTTTGAAACCGCTCGTTTAGAGTATTTGGTTGCTATAAATGTCCACATGATAAGCCACTTCGTTTCGATATCATTTATGGCGAGGTGGTTTTTGAAAAAATCTATATAGCTCAGTGGGCCTTACGTGGTAAAAAGAAAAAGTGTTAAAGAAAATATGTAAATCGACCTGACGCCTTCAAAATAAGTTATCGAGGAGTTTAGCGATGACATTCGAGCTGACGATGTCCATGTGTGCCCGTGCCCCCAGGCGATCGAGTAGGGCTACCGGCTACCACTCCATTCATAATTTTCACCATCATCCCTTCTCGTGGCGTGTCCTCCCCAATCCCACATACTCTTGCGAACAGTTTGAAACGATGCCATTAACCCTACGTGCGTTCTGGCTTGCGCGTGCTCCACTTCCTGTCTCTCTCAGCGGTACCTCCAGCCGTCCTTCTTCTTCTTCTTCACCGCGCGGTTTTCACGCGGACGGAAATCGACCTGACGCGAGGGGGGTTTTTAGCGACGACGTCCGAGCTGCCGACGATGTCCCCCCGTGCGCCCCCCAGGTGATCAAGGCGATCGAGGAGGGCTACCGGCTGCCGGCGCCCATGGACTGCCCCCTGCCGCTCCACCAGCTCATGCTCGACTGCTGGCAGAAGGAGCGCTCCGACCGGCCCAAGTTCGGCCAGATCGTCGGCATCCTCGACAAGATGATTCGCAACCCCAACGTCCTCAAGACGTCCGCGTCTGGAGACGTCACGACCAGGTGTGTTGGGTGACGCGGCTGCGCGACGGACAGGGTTCGGAGATTAACTTAAAATAAAAAAGTCAGCCGGGCTCTCTCTGTCTGTCTCTCTCAATACGAATACTTTGAACGTATAGAAGTAGTGTGACGGAATAACATTGTTTTCTTATTATTTCCAAATTAACAATCAGATTTACTTGCATGCTCTTAGGTTTTTTCGGTAAAGTCACGTTTTTTTTTTCTTCGGTAAAGTGCGAAACGTCGTGATTTTTATTTCTATTTTACTTTTATTAATTTTAATTTTAATTTTTTACCTACATGACTTTACCGAAAAAACCTAAGAATATGAATCCTTGCAGTCACGAAAGCTTCAAATCTAGAATTACTTGCATGCCTTTGCATTCGGATAAAACGTACGGCCAACGTGCACGAGGTGCTGCTGTTCTCTTAATCGCACGTGCTTCCGATTAACTAATTTCCTCATTTTAGTTGCCGCTAGCATCAATCTCGAGAATAAATTAAAACGACTATGCAAGTTATCAGCTTCTAAATGCTAAGTCATCTCCGATTGCACACTTCAAATGGAGTAATCTAAGGATATTATTGTTATTTGCCCTTTGTAATTCGATTACGGCCATTGCATTCAGTACTTGTTACTTTCCAATGCTGGTGTTTTGGCATTTTGCAATTATCAAAAGATCGCTCTGTAAAGCACTCACAATGCTGAATGCCGCTTGCTGGCACAGTGCCTTAATTTAGGACCTAATAGTTGATGGCTTCACATTTCCTGGCTCTTTACTCCAAACAGGGATACAGCGAGGTTCACCGTGAAATGTCCTTCGCTAAAAAAACATTGACTACGATAAGGAAACACATGTTAGATAGATAAATATTATCACGAAACATTTTCTACATTTCCGTGCGTGCTGAAAATGTTTAATTCGACATTAGTTGCATATACTCTGAACTCATGTGTTCGATTCCCACTAACAATCAACACAAGTGACTATTATCCGAACCGGTCCTGGGCCTCCCCTATTTTGACTCAGCCTCAAACGAATACCAGGTGTGGCGTGTAAACATCGCCAGGCATTGTATAGGCCACCCACACTCTCGTGTGCCGTGCCGGACTTCATAGGTGCTCGCTTACAGCACTTGCCCCCTACAGTCTGTTGAGGCTATATGGGTGACCTTTGTGACAACGCGTGGGGTTGCTGCATTAGCCACGTTGCTTGCTCATTTGCCATGCTGGCCTTAGATTATCGCTAATGGCACTCACCCATCGAGTCTATAATGCCAAGTGGGGAATATTTATATTTATGTGTTTTCATCACAAGTACTCGAGTTTAAATATCCACAATTTAAGCTGCATGCACGTACTTTCGTCCAGTATTTTAGATACTTAAGGACAGTGTGCTTGTGCTTTTGAATTAAATGTTAAATATTTCAAGACTGTCTGCCAGATGCAGTCACATTTACGTGTTATTTTTTACGTAAACATGTAATTGTCATGTGTCCCAGCCCAGACAATAATGCTGATAATACCCGTGTAACTTCTCTGTTGCAACATATTAGATTTATTCAGATAAATTGCTGTGTAGCTTTGCCCTGCAAGATAATATATTGATTTGAGGCCCATTTTTTTTACATTTGCAATGATGCGTGTGAGTTTAAGTCCCCCACTATTGATTGTGTGATTATTATTATTTTATTGGTCTCAGGTGAATACGCCACACTGTTGAATAGATCAGCTGACTATTAAAATAATCATCCAAAAAATGTTGCCAATTCCCAGCTCGTGGGAGTAGAGGAAAAAAGGTCATTTGCAGATTTTAATTAAGATAAGGCTGAACATTTTTTTGTTTTATGCCTGTAATCATTGAAAAAATTCACGGCATTCCAATTAATGGGGTTATTACTTTGGAGTATATAATTCGAGCTGATAATGCTGCAGGCTAATAAAAAAAAACATTTTCACAGCAATCCCAGTGCAGTCATACGTTTATTAGTTTTAACAAAGTTATTTATATTTTATGAGTATAATGCTGTACAAGACGAGTGTTACAATGGCATCATACGAATGCATGATACAAATGTTTGAACTTTGCAAGGTGGTGACCTGGTGAGAAAGCTTTTACATTATTTGGTGATGCTAAATTGGCAGTGGTGCACAAGCCCAATTAACATTCCTCAATAACACCGTGGCCTTAAAAGGAAACGTTTATAATCAGCAACATTTTGGGCAATGCCTCTTCTTCATAGTACAATAAAGCGGGGACATTTTTTTTGTTTCCCTAAACGTTGACTTATAAATATACTACAAGGCAGTGTTTTTGAAGAATGTGTTGAGTTTTTGTTTTACTACTTGACTCCTCAACCTATGGTGACATCCCTGCAGATTCAATACCACGAGTTAAACTTCGTGGGAAAGTCAGCCGTGGCCATCCAAAGGAAAAGTTGGCCCCTTCCATAGGAATGTGGAATTTCCACCACTTGTCCACCAAGAGAAATGAGCCATTGCTCATTTTAGTAGGAGGACCACATTGACTCTTTGAGATGTGAGAATATGTTGACAATTCTCGAGATTACCTGGTGACTCAGGGGTCAGTGCACCGAGTTGGTAGAGCCACATATTAATTTGGGTTACGAAATGCAGCGTGGTCGCATCTTAATCAAATAAAATGTGGGTTTCACGTAATTAGGCAACTCACTTCAGATCTGATAATTAAAATCATCTTCTCGGTTCTTTCGGTAAAGTCACGTAGAAGGGAAGTAATAAAATAATAAAAATAAAACATAATAAAATATTTTTATTATTTTATTACTTCCCTTCTACGTGACTTTACCGAAAGAACCAAGAAGATGAATCCCTGCAGTCACGAAAGCTTTAAATCGAAAATTAAAATCATAACAGTTGGACTCGCACATGATGAGCATATCTTTGTAGTAGGTCATATGGGAACGTGTGCCCCCTGATGTGGAGATGAAAAAGAGATAATTTGAAGGGATGACACTTCTGCTGGGGGTTCTGAACGAATAAGTTATCTCATGACACGAGCAGTACAACTGACATAAAATAGGGGGGAAATATTAATATAATGAACAAAACTGCGACAACTTGATACAGTAACCCAAGGAGGGGGCTCGTTAATTACATGACCTTAATAAAAGAAAGTTGTCTAAATTCTAGTTTTTTTTTTATACTGTAACTTTATAGTAGAATTTAAAAATATATATTACATCAAATGTCTTTCAAAAGGAGTATTCAGTGTACCACTAGACGTATACACAATAGACCGATTCAGTTTACCCGATACTTGCAAGGCTCCAGTTTAACAAAACCCAAAGCTTAAGCCAGAAAACACTTGGGATATGTGAGAGCAACTTCAGAACGGGGCTTGTATTTTAACTCTCGTGGCAGGTTCCAGCTGTTATGCTTTATGAACTTTCTTTAACGTCGTGGGGGGCAGTTGACCGGTAACTTTCATGTGTTCATGTCGGTCAAGATTTGGCGAATGAGCTTCAGGAGCAACCTGGTATTATAGCCGAAGCGTCGTTTTTTCAATGGATCGGTGACCGCGTTGGCAATAAGGTGGCCTGCATCAGCCGTCGGATGTTCTTCTGCAGTGCAATTCGCCGATGCTACATCGAGGCTTGCTCCACCGTTTCGCTGTCCAGGTCTGCCAACTCCTTGCTGGACCAGAGCATCCCGGACTTTGGTTCATTCCGCTCGGTGGAGGAGTGGCTTGATGCCATCAAGATGGGTCGCTACAAGGACAACTTTGCCTCTGCAGGGTACACGTCCCTTGAGCAAATGGTCCAACTCGACTCCGAGTGAGTATAGCCCCCTCTCCATGACCAGAGAAAAAGTCGTTCTCTCTCTCTCTCTTAATTGATGTTTTGTAAAATTGTTCACGGTTGCAAGCACTTCTGAATTAGCTCTGTCCATCTGTTCGTGTCAAGGGGTCACGATAACTCTCGTGAAGATTATACAACGCCAACGAAATTTTAGTGCAAATTTGTTGTGCTATTAGGGGCATATCCCGTTGAAAATCGGATGAATTGATCGCAGGGTTGCCTTAAACAAAACAAAAACAACAAGAATAAATAAGCAGTGCAAAAACGAATCCCTCCTGGCATTTGCAATGACATAATTGCGTGTGACATCATTTCCTTGCGTGACCTGACAGGTAACATTATATCCAATTACTTCAGAGGACAGATCCAGATTAGAAATGGTTATACATGCCATGTGAATGTATCATTATTCTTCCCCTTTGTTTTAGCTCTATTACTATCATCATCATCATGATTATTTCTCCCATGCACATGAAAAAAAATGGCCGGAGAAGTAGTGTGGTGAAGTATGGTCAGTTGCTGAGGTGACTAGCAGTCAATTGACAAATATTTGAACGTTATTACTTATTTCACTTGTAAATACCTCAGTTTACGTGTGCGAATCCACGGCATTTTACTTTAGTCACACACACACACATAGATGATTGTGCAGAAACCCAACCACAGTAACATCCCCAGTGGAGAGGTTATAGATCCCCCATGATGTGGAATGAAGGTCAATAGACCTGCACTGCATAAAGAAAGACAAATAAAGAATAGGCTAAGCCAACATTGCCGGTCAATGTACTTAAGCCTCCCAACTGAAGCGCTCCAGGTTTTGTGTAGAAATTGTGTATTTTTCTAGGAACTTTTCGCAGTATGGCAATTACACCTTTTGTTATGTCGCGGTGAAAATCGTTGGAAAAATAACGCCCCGTTCTGAGCGTCCAACGACTAATGACGGTAATATCAACAGAAAGGATTCCGTGAAAAAACACGTCGTCTGTTAGCTTTACAGCGGTGTGCGACAATGTTTTGCCTCCCGTGTCACATTTTCTCTATAAACACTGTCTTTAGAAAAAGAAAAAGGATATTGGAAAAACGTCGCATTACAGGGGACCCTCCTGATAAAAGGATGGAGTGTCGTGAGACTCCCCGAGCCTTTCCTGTATTTTTATGAAAAATAATAAAGAGAGTCACAACGTGAGTGGAGCATTTTCAAGAATCGCGTGCAAAGGGCTGGGTGAGTGGGGCAGGTTTTCCCAAACTACAACCACCGCTGACTTCCAATAAAGTTGAATTTTTCTTGTTATATCGACCTCAGAGGGATTTCACGAGAGACACGTTTCGCACTAATAATAAAGATGAGCCGAGCCCCCCCCTAAACCGGCATTTCGAACTCGCGACCTCCCCATTGCAAACTCGTGAACCCAAACCTCTGCGTCACCCCTCTGGATAATTACACACAGATGGGTATGGCTATTATTTTAGTTTTATATGGTTGGGTGCTACCGTGGTGCAACGAGATGTCTGACCAACTTGGAAGAGTAGGTCAAAATGCCCTCTCTATTGGCTTCCTAGAGCTCCCTCCAGTGAAGGCCCTTCCGCCAGCGGTGGCGCGAGGTGTGCGAATGCAGGGCGGCACCTTTATACCCTTTTGTTATTTCGCTGCTATGTATTACGATTGTCATCGTCGTCGTCATTAAAAGCCATTGCGGGTTTGGTGACGGCCACTCGTGTTAAAGAGAGGCAGGGACCACTTCGGGTTGGATAATTGGTGCACTGACGTGGCCGCTGCGTCGTGTCCGTTGTCGTTGCAGTGACATCGTGAGAATAGGCATCACGCTCATCGGGCACCAGAAGAAGATCCTGAGCAGCGTTCAGAGCATGAAGGCGGACCTCGTGCAATTGCACAACCAGGGAGTGCACGTGTGAGATTGACCCGGCTGCCTAAACCAAGGCCCTCCCCGTCCACCGCGCGCTATTTTGAGACGGCCAAAACTTTTTTTGTTGTTGCTGTTTTATTTGTTTGGGTCATCCGGGAACGGTGAAGGAGCTCGGCGCGGAGAGGGGAGCTGTGGATTTGTGTGGGTGTTTGGGGGGGGGAGGGTCCATGGGGGGTGGAGGGGGGAGGCACAGTGAGAGAGCGAGAGATGGGGCAAGAGAATGAGGGCAGGACAGAAAGACCGTCGCTTGCAGGTTTGTACGACGTGCGTGCATGTGTGTGCATCCTTGATATACGTACGCGTAGAGCGGTAGTGCAATGGTTAGTACACTGCGCTACAATGCTGGGCGACCAGGGTTTTATTCAGTCATGGATGACAGCAATGGTACACGCTACATGAAATGGCCATGGACCTTCGCTAGGTTGAGACAACCTTAATTGAGTACTTGCTGCAGTGCATAAACATCGACACTGGGGAGACAAAGGCAGCCAGGAATGGCTCCTTGCTACACCGCCCCTTTGTATGCCATGCCGAGCTAGAGTGTGTGCTCGCTAATAGCACTTGCTTCTACAGCCTGTAAGGCGAAATGGAGGCTATTTTTGTCTTTGTATGCGCGTGCGTATATACGTATATACATATATACGATGTGTGTGAGTGTGTGTGTTGGGAGCGGGAGTGTAGCGGTTAGCGCGCTGCGCTACGAATCCGGGGACCTGAGTTTGATTCCCGCTCACGACAAACACCGAGTGACGATTATCTGAACCGGTCCTGGGTTTTGCCCAGCTCGACTCAGCCTCAGATGAGTACCTGGTGCGGTGTATAAACATCGCCACTGGGGAGACAAAGGCGGCCAGGCGTGGTGCTGGCCACCCACCCCCTCGTGTGTCGTGGCGGCCTTCATCGGTGCTCACGAACATCACTTGCCCCAACAGTCTGTTATGGCGATCGCAGGGGGGGGGGGGTGGGGGAGTCTTTGTCTTGTACTGTAAATACACGTGGTGAGAGATGTGGATGTGTGGTCAGGTTACATACAGAGAGAAAAAACTATATACAGAAAGGGAGAACATGCGTGCCTCTCCAAGCCCTGGATTCATAAAGTCCACAGCACTCTGCCTCCCGACAACACAAAACAAATCCCATCCCGCCACAAACACATCCTCCTCCTCCGCCGCTGCTTCCTCGATGCGACCAGAAATTCGGTTTAAAACATCGGCCTGCGTGCTTCGAATGGCTACACCCAGAACCCGTAAATAATAACAAAGCGGAATCAAACAGAGTTGCCGTGGAGTTGAATGGGAAGTCAAAATTGCCGCCGGGAGCCCACGCTTTACAAAACAAAAAGAAAATCTATACACGGTTTCAATTTCGTGCTTTAACATCTTAACACCTCGATTTAAAGCTTTCGTGACTGCAGGGATTCATCTTCTTGGTTCTTTCGGTAAAGTCATGTAGAAGGAAATAATAAAATAATAAAAATAAAACATAAAATAATTCTCACGACGTGACTTTACCGAAAGAACCAAGAAGATCTTAACACCTGTTTTATTGCCAGAAAGGGTACAACCTATTCTTATATTTTGATACTGGCATTGGGAGGTCCCGTGATGAAAAAATAAAATAATTGGCATTCGCGCTCATCTCCATTGGGCAGCCCCTGAATCCGGCAGCAGAAATTCCACGTTCCCATGGCTGGTCCCCGTATACCCACACGACAGTCAGCGGTGTGACTTGCTGCAAAACGATGTCCATTTTAATCAACGCAGAAGTCAGCCATCGGCCACAATCCTGCGGTGTGACCCACCGTTAAAAGCTGAACAGAATGAGTAACGACGGCGATCTGCTGCCGTCTGTCGTACATTCTGCCCTGGCTCTCACCCCCCCCCCCCCCCACTGTGTATACGAACAAAGGCTGCTAGACACCCGGCGCTCAATTCGACTCATTTCCTACCAACATCTTTTTACTTGGCAACAAGATTTTACAAGGGGGGCTGAGCCCCCCTCTAGCCTTATCCCCCCCCTAACCACCCCTTTGCTCCTGCCCTCACGCCGTCAAACTCAAAAGTGAATCGACATGGGTTGCAATATTAATGACGGAAGCTTGCAAAAATTTAAGCAATATTTCAGCATCCATTTGTGCAAACTGCTGCGTGGTGTTCTCTGAAAAGAAGTGTACGTGAATACTAGGACCATCGCTACCGTCATTTTTCAATGACCTCAATTTGAATGCCTTCAATGTATGAAGTAAATGAAAAAAACACTCCCTTTTCACTGTAAGGTAAAGATCAAATTCACATTCACCGTTTACCGTTCTGAGACGTCCTCACGTTGCAGGGTGGGTGTCCCGTTCACCGCTGAATCTCAGAATGTGCAAGCGGCTTGCAGATACTTTTTAAAGACATTGGACTCACCCCCGAGAAACGTAGCAACACGACCGCGCTCTACGATAGCTGGCGCCAAGCCGTGCCGCGTGGCCTACCACATGGCCTTGTGGGAGCCTCGGTACGTCTTCCGACCTGAGCATGAGCAAAGGTACGTCTTCTGATCTGAAGACGTACCGACAGTTATTTAATTTCAGTTTTTCTTCTGATTTCGTTCCGATGACGTACGCATACGTCATTGGAAATGGTAAAGGGTTAACTACCAATCACCATCATCATCATCTACACGGCCAGCCGGTGGAATCAACTGGTGCTCCATTTCCAACGAATTTCTTTCAAATCCCGTTTTTGTTTTGTATCATAAATGTGTACATAGTGTATCATTTTTAAAGGCAGATCTCTTTAACCCACGTGTCGTTGTTAGAGAAGTTCTTTTTGCTTTGAATTAAATGGATAACAAAATGTTTCGTGGGCCTACCGTAGGCATCCAAGATGCCACTCTACTGCCTCTCGACAACCCGGGTTGTTTTTGGGAGGTCCCGAATGCCGTTTGTCGAAACTTCCCTCCGACGTGTTTTGCAATCATCGACTGATCTGCATCGCAGCTAAGCTTATCACGCACGCCACACTTAACCGGGTACGCTCTAGAGGTGGGTATCACATCTGTAAAAAGTAAAATAGATTGCCGCAGCTCAGGCGCAATCCAACAGCAAGCCTGTGGAACTTTTGAACATAATGAAAGTGATATGAAATGAATACAAATGTAAAGCGTAGGCATGTACTGTATTAACTCTCATGAACTTAAAATCCTCATACGTGGCTGAAAAATGTAAATGTTTGCGTGTTGTTTTCCAATGTACAGAGTTTTATTTTATCTCTTTGTATATTCCCTAATGCTCTTGATAGCCTGGATGGATGGGGAACCTAACACTATGTGTTCTTTGCGGATTTGACTGTTTACAACGATGGACTTGTTAAACGCGCAGAATTGCAATTTATTTATTTAAGTTGAATCAATTGAAAAGAAAATGGAAAAAATTAAAAAAGTTGTTTCCTCGTTAGTTTACTTTCTTTTGTTAATTTGAGGTATAGTTTTTTTTTTCATTTTATGAAGAACAAAGCCATTTTTACGCGTGCGATTCTGTTATAGATTTGTCAGAAGTGCCCATCTCTATTTTGTTTGCATCCAATTTAAAGATGAAAAATAAAGCGGTACATGAAATAGTGATATTATTGTCAATGGCCTTTCTTATTGTTGTTACTATTATTACATACATATGTATTTTTAAACTCGGGAAGACAATGGTGGCGCAGTGGGTTAGCGCACTGCGCTATAACCTCGCGACTTGAATTGCATCGTAGCCCATGGCTAACATTCGTGACAAGTTCTATCTGAACGCCTCCCTTCTTCGAATCGGCATTGACCACATTGGTGATGTATGGCCAAATAACCACCATCACTAACACAGGAGGATTGGGGGGGGGGCGTCTGTGGATTGACATGGCTGTAAAATATAAATTACCTTAATTGTTAAGCTGTAATGCATTTCAGACACTATTCAAAGTCCACATTGTCTCCCTGCTCAAACAAGAAAATGGGGCAGCACTCACATCGGCTGACGTTTCTGAGCCACCAGCGTAAATTCTGCATTATGGTACGCTTATGTATTTACCGAGGAAAGCGAATCTTAGTCAAAAACAGTTTTCCAGGGTGATCGTACATTGGGATGTCGGGGCCAACACCAATTTTATCGGGTGTGTTTGTAGCTATGGCAGGGAACCAGCGACCCTGAAGGCAACTCATGCAAAACTAGGGGGGAATGTAAACTTCACGTAGAAAGGTTCCCGAGTCCGGAATCGAACTTAGATATTTATTGTCATGAGGGAAAGCGTGACCCAGTGCAGCACCCTGCCGCCCCAATGGTGAGAGCAGTACAACCGTGGTGCAAGTGACCTCACGTACTCTGATGTATTAAAATGAGACTTGCTTTCATATGATGGATGTGGGTTTTTTTTTTAACTGCTTTGTATTATAATGGTACTCAAAATAAACACCCGGGTCCTTTCGCAACCCCTGCTGCAAAAACACTCATGCTACCTCTGAGCTGTCCCACTGGGACATGAGATTAAATTAGATTAATTTCACAGACAATTGAAACAACATTAAATAGAATAGCAAAGTACTGAACGCCCTTCAACAAAAAAAATCTAAATATTCCTTTACGTAGATAACGGTGAGTTATGAATTTAGATTGAACCTCCTGAACCAAGTTGTTATTTTCTTTACACATTGTTTTTCAGTATTTTTTTTAAGACGACAGGAATAAAATGTCACAGAACACAAACACAATTAGCCTTTGTGTTCTGCTTTACACAAATGCAGTGGTATATTAAACAGCAAACAATGAAGAGCACCATTGTGCAATAACAATGGAAGCAGACTAAATAATAACCTGGTGTGGAGAAAGGAAAACATAAGGACAGAACATAGAATTACGTAATTGATTTAAATCATTAATCCTTGAAAATGGGTCATTTAGATTAGTTTAATTTTGCACAGATGCATTAGCGCTTGGCAGAATGTGAGCCTTTGACGCTTTTAAATGAAGAAACGAAAATACATCGTGCAATGCCAAAAAATTATATTTATTTAAAATGAATCTTCACGGTCCTTGGGTGGATAGCCCGTTGGTGTCCGCTGCACATTTCGCCATTTGTTTCATCAGCTAAGATAAATCCAATACAGGATGATGGTCTCTTCAAGCCATCGCCATCTCTGATGTAGCTGTGGTTTAGCGTGTCGATCGTTGGCGGGCGGACGGGAGGGGGGAGGCTGTTAGGTCCATACTTCACCATGCTGGTCAATGCAAGTTGATGAAGCGAGCGCATTTTGTCTCACCTCTGTCCCTCCGAGCAGCTGACTGGTACAGACAACCAGGGGGTTCGGCAGCCTGCGTCTGGAGCTGCACGCGCCTCTCTTAAGGACTGCCTCGTGACACGTTTGTTTATTCAGGACCAGCGTCTCGTATTCACGAGCATTGAAATACTGAGGTTTTTTTTTTAAACCAAATTTCAATAAAAATTACTCTTCTTGTTATTTTGGTTGCCAACCCCTGACATTGCGAGTCCAAATTACCATGGGAGTCCATTTTACCATGGGAGTGCAGTTCACCATGGGAATCAATTTTACTCTGGAAGTCCAGTTCACCATGGAAGTCCATTTTACCATGAAAGTCAATTTTATCATGGGAGTCCAGTTCACCATGGAAGTCCATTTTACCATAAAAGTCAATGTTATCATGGGAGTCCAGTTGACCATGGGAGTCCAGTTCACCATAGAAGTCCATTTTACCATAAAAGTCCATTTTACCATGGGAGTCCAGTTGACCATGGGAGCCCAGTTGACCATGGAAGTCCAGTTTACCAAGGGAGTCCAGTTAACCATAAGTCTAGTTTACCATGCACCATGCACTCAAACCTCTTTACCACAGCAAGGAAGTGCCTTTATAGCCTACAATAGTGAGTTGGCTTCAGTGTCTGACTCAATTATGTCACAAGTTAAAATTCTGGTCCACCATCTTTCTGGGGTCAATGGTATCGCTTTCTCAAATCCACAGTGGTTGCTCTATGGAGAGACTGACATGTGTTATGAAAATGTGGAATGTTCAGCAATGGCTTCGGGTTACCAACGGAAATGAGCATCACATCACTTTTATTCGAGCAGAGACATGAGTCTGGACACTTGAAAGCACGTTGTACATGCACAATGGTCCGCAATTTCTTGCATCAATTTAATGAATGTGGCAACACAAACAGGAACACATGGATTCGCAAAGATACGCAGCTTAAAAACATCGTTCTAACTGTAACAAATAAAAAGCAAGTAGGTTTGGGCAGGAAACTCGGCCAGGTGAGATGATGATCAAGAATGAATGAAGGCAGCCACGGGATGGAACGTGTCTCATGAAATTATCTCATACCCAGGTGGTAGGCAGATTGTGTGAGAGAGAGAGAGAGAGACACGGCAACGGCTTGGGGAGACCTTCATCCAGCAGTGGATTGACCCTGGCGAACGATGACGAACGCGGAAACCGCCTGCGCTTTCGAGGGCCGTGACAGCATCGAGACGGGCGTGACCCGTCCCTCTGTGGAGATGAGTAGAGAGGGGCCGCTGAGATGATGCACGGCATTCTCTTTTGGAGTGAAAGACACACGGAAGGAAGGAATGATAGGCAGGGAATTGGGTCACACGGAAAAACGTGATGCAAGATTGTCGGTGCATCGTTATTAATTAACGAGTGGCTCTAATCAAATTGTATTGGGCTGATAAATTAACCACCGCTTCAAAACATGCCATGGTCCCTCGCGCTCAGATAAGTGTTGGGATATACTTATCCCTGTTGGCGGTCATAGCCCAGCCATGGACATACCACAAACATATGGCAGGAAGCAGTTATTTATTCATAAAGCCAAGTCAAGGCATCCTCAAGCTCAAGCAAACATTGGGAAAGTGCTCTACGTGCTGGTGAAAAATCCCTATTCCGCATGCCGGGACTATGTGATACATGCGGCGACTGCAAATTTATTCAGAGTCGATCCCTCTTGCTTGGATTGTGAAGTGGCGTGACAAAACACAAGCACACAATTCACTGTTTTTCCCAACACGCACGCCCCTACGTATGCAGCCGTGCTAATTGCTGCGGCGCTTTCTGCCCTGCTCACACATTGCAGGAAGCGCCGTCGATTGTGGCACATACCGCGATGGTGCGACCAGTGCCACGCATGGGTCACCTTTGTCTCTCCACTGTCCATGTTGACACACTGCACTGGCTACTCGTTGGAGCAATGCGCGCCTCCGATTATGTACGGTGTGAAAGAAGTGTAACGCCAGGTAAGGCACACTGGGCTACGTCGCTCTTTTTCAGAAGCGACCTGGCAACAAATAATCGCTCAATGAAGTGGCTTATCACGTGGAAATTTATATCAGGCAAAAAATACTCTAAGAGCACGTTTCTGAATGCGGAGGAAGAAACCGGAGGGACCCGGAGATAAATCCACGCGAACACGGGGAGAGAGACAATGCAAACTCCACACATACAGGCGTCAGGGTCGGGACTGAACCCACGACCTCCTGCAAACCAGACGTGGTAGAGTTACATCTCGCGCCCGTGGCGTCCACACACTACCTGCTCATTCAGCTGCTGTGCACTGTTTGAAAAAAAAATGACGACAAAGACCCCCCCCCCCACAGTGTAAGCCTGGATAGACAATGAGGGCAGCTGTAGTCAGTGAGTCACCAATTAAGCTTTGCAAAGTGCGCAGAAGTTAGGGACAAAAACAGCATCACGCCTCCTCCTGTCTCCCCCCCCTCTCCCCTCGTTGAACTCACCTCAACAAGACACTGATTTCAGGCTGAGTAAACCCAAAGGGAAGCTGGGACTCTGTTCACAGTCAATTTCTCACAAGCGTGTGTGTTGTCGGCAAGGGGTCAAACATGGGTCAATGCCATTGCCGTGCATCGCACTGACCAGTAGCCTTGACAAGACGGTTGGCAAGTGATGTTATAGCAAGCACTGATGAAGGCCGTCATATCCGACATGGTGCAGTGGCCAACACCACGTCCGATCGCCTTTGTCTCCCCACTGGCGATGTTTACACATCGCACCAGGTACGTATTTGAGGCTGAGTCGACCTAGAGGAGGCCCGGGATCGGCACAATGGTCACGGTGAGGACTCGCAAACAACACACACGCGCCCACATACACAGTAAGAGAAGCTGTAATTACCACTCTGTATTGTGCTATTGTTTGATTGTGAGGCTTATGCTGTGCTTTGGGATATGATGTGACAGGTTCAAATGACAGCAAAGTGGCAAAGAGAAAATTGCAGTTCTAGGTTGGCTGTGGTTTGTGGCCTTGTCCCTAATCCATCCAGACGCCCATGCAAGCCGACAGCTTAAGGTTATGTGGTCTGTTTTACACCCATACAAAAAAACACTACCATGGTCACCCCACGTTCACTTATGCATTTGATGGAAGAAAACCCGTGTAAGTTGTGAAATTCCTGCCTGGACAGAACACTCATTTTGCAATGCAGTCTGGAGAGCGATCGCCCTGGCTTTAGCAAAGTTAATCCACTCGGCTGGTGTTTAAACGGTCTCCAGATTCAGATGTGTTATTACAATTTTAGGGGGAGGGCTGGCAGGGGGTGTTCCACTTGCAAGGTCTTGGCAATAACTACAAAGGTATTTGCTCCAACAGTAATTACCTTGAATTCTCAATTGATGCTGGAGTCCGTGGGAAATCTTTAGCATGTAACCGACATCATAAATAAAGTGTCTATACAAAAACGGAGGAGCTGTGAAATTCGAAATGCACTTTTTGTGCGAAATTCCCCGTGTTCCTATTTTCTTCAAAAATACATAAATAGAAATGGGTAAAAAAATAACGTAAGCTTGTAAAGCCTTTGTGTTGTTAGGCAAGCGGAAGACAGGAGGCTACAATTGATAGAGCACACAGAGGAACATCTGACAGCTCTTAGGGTCAAGGTGTCGACAGGCTTGGCTGCAGGTTCAAAGTTTGGAGACTTACATCCAACCAAAAAATCCACAATTAGGCTTATCAGATAATGCTTAATTTGGACATTAACAAGCGATTAGTCTGAAAATGTAAGTTGACGTAAAGAAAATCATTTCATATTGTGAGAGCAAGCAATTTTAAGCCGATGGCACAGTTAATTGTGGAGAATCAGCTGCAATTAGTTGTTCTGATCTCGAGTCATCCTAGCAGCGGCTTTTTGATGACCATCGAACGAAGACGGTCACTGCATCACACGCTTTCGGATGTGCTTCTGTGGCCATCCGGAATGTTCTTTCCTCCGATGTAAGGGAGGAAGAGCGCTTTGGCCGTGAGCGGGAATTGAACTCAGGTCGCCGGGATGGTAGCGCTGATGCGCTAACCGCTGCCAGTCACAAGCAAACTTTGTTTTATTACTGCTGAACTTCGATCTCAAACCACCAAATTATAGTGAGGAAAATCACAAATTGTTTCAAGTCAAAGTGTCTCCCCCACTCCAATAAGCGAGCACCTACCTCTCGGCAGTGCTGAGCCAGCGGTGGAATTTCCACATTTCTCTGGCAGAGGTCAGTCATGGCATAAGATTACCACGATTGACTTCCCACACATTGATAACTCAGATATATCAACTCTCAAGGTAATCATATAGGCTGAGTTGACTCGCCAATTGTGATTTGAACTTGTAAACTTGCAATTGTGAGTCAAAACATCTAAATACGCACCACCGAACTCGATATTGCTTCAAATTTTATCTATTTTTAAACATGTTGGTATATTTTTTAAATATTTCACAATCAAAATTTAAGAATACTGGAGACCTGCAGGAAAGAACAAACAATAACATGTTCGTACCACTATATCTAACAGACAGAGCCTCCGTCGGATGGCAGATGTTCAACTCAGGTTCGGCTGTTTCAAGATACACCAGACCTGACTCTTCTTACCGTGCTGTGAAACTCAGAGCCACTCAGTGTTCAGAAACGGCTGATAAAAAGCACCCACTGTTTGTCAACTCGTTCCGTCCTGTAAAACGAGTCACAGCTGTTTTATTCGTTTGAACATCATTTTGTAACAAATGAGTTCTGTTTTTTTTATTTGGCTGTTGATCAACCACCGTTTCTCCCATCACTACTTTCAACCTCCGTCCAAAGTCAATAGTATGAGGTCCAAATTTTGTGAAAGTATTGGTGGTTGCACCACTACTGAGGTTTTGGCGCTTGTGCTGTACATCTGCCCGATGTTTATCTGGGATGTAGCGCGTGTTTGGAATGATGTCTGACGTTTTTCTTGACGTGCCAGGAGCTTCTTCAGAAACCCAATAATTTCTGAATAGTTTTAGTTCATTCGTTTCTGAATAGTCTGAAGAAGCTCCCAGGATGTGGAGAAAAATGTTGGACACGATGCCGAACAGCGCACAGCTACAACCAAGCAAACACATCGGAGGAAGTTTAACACGTAGGCTTTCACGACCAATATCATCCAATAGAATTTGTTTTTGGTTAGATCGCGTAAAATATATAAATGTGTCGTTAAAACCCGCCACCACTCAGATTGAAAATGTTGTGGCTTGGCTCTCCAACACACCGGTGTGCTGTACTAGTGACGAATTGGCCACGTTCTGTTAACGTGACAACCCTTACTAGTTGGCTGTGTAGGGTGCAGGCGGGTTTTAACGACACATTTATACATCATGCGATCTAACCCCATAAAACCTCTATTATGGACATCGGAGGAAGTTGGTGGTTTAGTGTGTTTGGAGAAAGTGGCCAATGCCATGTGAATCTGCGATGTATGCAGGTAATGCATCGCTTCAAAACAAGATGAGTACCAACTCACTGCACGTTTGCGCAGGGAGATACTTTGATTGACAGAGTCTAAAGACGCTGGATCAGGAGGGTCCTGGATTGAGATATTTGCGCCGTTCCTTTTTTTAAAGAGTGCACTTAAAGTTGTTTTTTAATGATGCAAGTAAAAATCATACTCAGTGTATGACTTAGATTGTAGTTCCTTTGAGCAAGGAAGCCCTAGAAGAGTTTCAAACTTCTGGGTCACATCCACAGAGGCAGGCACGCTAAACAAAGTCTGCATTTAAATTTCGATTTAAAGCTTTTGTGACTGCAGGGATTCATCTTCTTGGTTCTGTCGGTAAAGTCACGTAGTAGGGAAGTAATACAATAATAAAAATAAAACATAATAAAACAAGAATTGTAGTAGGGAAGTAATACAATAATAAAAATAAAACATAATAAAACAAGAATTGTTTTATTATGTTTTATTATGTTTTATTTTTATTATTTTATTACTTCCCTACTACGTGACTTTACCGAAAGAACCAAGAAGATGAAAAGTCTGCATTTGTTTAGCATCCGCCACGAGAGCCAATAGGCCGATGGACTGGAATATATTCATAAGCGGAGATACCAAGCAGAGTTGTGCTTAAGGTGTCCCTCCACTGCCAAATGTATCGATTCAGTCCCAGACAGCGTGGACACACCGCGCCAGTCATAGGAATGTGTTCTGGCACTCAGTGACGGTAAAGTGATCACCCATCATCGAGCAAACGGCTCTGAGTCCCCAGGCGGCTTGGCACCTCCCGGCGCATGACAAGAGACCTCCAATCATCGGAGTGGTTGGCTTGGGCTGCCGGGTGCTCATTTCCAAGAGGTCAGTCCATTGCATTGTGTAGGGCAATGGGCGGGAATTTGAGGTCCTGGCCAAGGTAGTCAATATTTCCATTTGTTTATGGTTCAAAAGAAAGCCGATGCCCTCAGTGAAATTTCGCATCAAGGTTGAAATAAATGTTTTAAAATCAGTAGCTGCACCTTCGGTCAAGCTAAGGTTCGATTGCCCCAACCTTTGCAATTCTCGTTAACTTTAGCTTTGGATTGCAATGTATGATACGTTCAATTACGGCTGCGCTTTACTTATCGTGTGATGTTTTATTAATTAAAATGTTCGATAACAAGCGTGTATAGAATTAGAAGAGCTGGTTCGAGCGTTTTGATTCACAATTTGAGTTCAAATCCCGGTCGGGGTTGACTCTGCCCATCACCCCTCTGGGGTTAATACACTTTGTACAATTTATTGTAAAGTCCAAATTTGGAACTCCAATGGCAATGGCCAGACATATCTCCAGGATGACCACCACATTGTTTGGCACCGAAGGGATGAGGAGAACCGCTAAGATGATTATTCAATTTGCCAAATCAATGTATTACAATCACGTGCCTATTGCCAACACATTTGTATTCGATGCTTTGTGAAAGCTGTGCTAAAATTGTTCACGTACACTGAATATGTGCACACACACTCGTTATAAAATATGCAAATGCTGCATTGAAGAGTGAGAAAATAAAATAATGCAATGTTGAAAGTTATTGTTTTTTATGCAGTGATTTAATTGCTGATATTAGCAGTTCAACTTGTTTTTAGCCAACATCATTCAAATCGGGGCATTATGCAGGCTTTATTAAATTAAAAATGTATACCAAATACTTGCATTGCTATAAGGCAGTTTTAATTAATCGTGAACAGCCTCATAATTCAATATTCCTTAGAGCTTATTATATATTTTATTTATAAGGTGGTGTTTATAATAGAAGTAAAATTATTTTTTCGTAAATACCAGTTGACTAAATGATTAGACAATACTTTTTTAGTTCTTGTGTTAGATCTACTGTGTACATGTCATCTTCATATTTAGAAATGTAAAATAAGACATTGACCATGCATCATTATAAGCTCTATAATTGAGAGAACGAGCAACTACTTTGGCTGAGATGGCACGCGAAGGAATGAAGTTATTGTCGACCAGCTCAGGCGGTGGTTTCTTAACCTTTATTGCAGCCTTCCACTCCCTTGGTTCTCAATCGTGAAACAAGCATTTATACCATTGGAACCTCTTTTCTGATGGTGCATTGTCTTTGAGTTGTGCGCCTTTTGGCGTCATCTGGTCCAACACTATGTGAGACTAGGCTCTAAGGAAAGCTGTCTCGGGTGTGGACCAATCAACTTCAAGGACAGTGCATACATTATCAGAGTTATGTTTTTTGTTTGCATTATGA
Organism: Entosphenus tridentatus; assembly: GCA_014621495.2. NCBI lineage: Eukaryota > Metazoa > Chordata > Hyperoartia > Petromyzontiformes > Petromyzontidae > Entosphenus > Entosphenus tridentatus. Next base: position 5,450,250 of record CM025648.2, on the reverse strand, counting down.
CTGCAGGTATTGTGGTCTATGCAAATATGACTCCTTGTAAAAAAAGGTGTCAGTTTTGTTGCCAGATAAAAGGGTAAAAAAAAACAATTATCATATTTTTTACTGGCAAATGAGGTTCCAATGGTAGGGCAACAAGCTTTGGATGGGCACCTGTGAAGAAGAAATTCACGGCTCATCGTGTCCTCCCATCTTAAATGAAATGTCTATGCTCATGCCCGGCCACCAATAGTCTCACACCAACAACCGCATGCAGGAACCCAATTAAGTCTGAGTCCACCATAGCGGAGACCCGAGGCAGATTCAGAAAGGACGTTCCGCTTACGCTGAGCATGCCCAGGGATCAGACCCGGATTGCCGTGATCGTAGCGCAGCGTAACAACCGCCGCACCGCGATTCTTTAACGCACACGCAAGACGAAGGTCAAACGCACATTCGTGCTCGGCTGTTGGGGACAAGTAATGTTAGCGAGCCCCTATGAAGGCAGACATAGTGCACTGGGAGAGAGTTGTTTTTGTTTGGCAGTGCCACGTCCAGCCGCATTTGCCTCCCGCAGTGGCGACATTTACACATCTAACCGGGTACTCATTTAAGACTGAGTCAACCTTGGGAAGGCGATTGGCCAGTTAAATCAAGTGTCACATACCTTGCGCGCGACTAGAGGGAACCACTATGGATTGTTGTGATTGCAGCACAAAGTCACAACCACTGCGCCATCATTCCTTAACACGGATACAACGGTACCCACCCCCACCCCGAAATCCATACAGACCGCTGGGGCAAGTGCTGTTAGCGAGCACCTATGAACACGCGCATGGCACCGACGGAAGCACTCCCTCCTCCTCCTCGAGAAGAAGAAGGATACTGTCTGTATATGGCGGCGATAATTATTCATCTGCCAAAATCCCTCCATGAATGGCCCGGGGAGTCCCCCCCCACACCCATCCATCGCTTCCCGGGCGATTGTGCCGGAGCACAAAGCGGGACAGGGCACGGCTACCGGGGGGGGGGGGGTGTGCGGAGCGCGGTGACGGCCGGGGGCTTCAATGGCAAAGGAGGAAACGCCTGAATGTGGGGCATTTTCACGCTGTCTTCCCAGCGACCCTTCTCCGTTCCGCTCGAGCGGGCTGGAGGGAGGGAGGGAGGGGTGGAGCTCGCGGCGCCCTGGGATGCGCCCTGGGAAAGCGGTGGGCTCACAATAACCCCCGCGACGAGCAGCAGCAGCAGAAGCAGCAGCAGCGCCCCATTGTCTCGTGTTGTCCCTGGTGTGAGAAACCTCAACGCGTGGCCTCCATCGGCCGCGCAGTCTTTAGTTCTTTATATTTTTTTTGCGCATGTGTCTCTTTCATCTTTCCCTTGTGTGTGTGTATGTGTCTGTCGATTATTCGAACCGGTCCTGGGCCTCCCCTAGGTCGACTCAGCCTCAAATGAGTAGCTGGTGCGGTGGGTAAACATCGGGGAGACAAAGGCGGCAGGGCGTGGTGCTGGCCACCCACCCTCTCGTGTGCTGTGTCGGCCTTCATAGGTGCTCGCTAACAGCACTTGCCCCTACAGTCTGTTCAGGCTATATGGGGGATCTTTTTTGTATTTATATAAAGAGAGCTTATGTACCAGTTTCCACATTACAACTTTTGCTAGTGCCTTTATGCCGTGACCATGATCTAAGTAAATA